>WBNM01037376.1:94935-170549 GCA_013399055.1 Ramphastos sulfuratus
TTTACAGTGAGGGTGGTGAGACACTGACACAGGCTGCTGAGGGAGGTTGTGGCTGCTCCCTCCCTGGAGGTGTTCAAGGCCAGGTTGGACGAGGCCTTGAGTAACCTGTGCTAGTGGGAGGTGTCCCTGCCTATGACAGGGGGTTGGAACTGGATGATCCTTGAGGTCTCCTTCCAATCTTACCATTCTATGATTCTATAAAAAAAATAAGGCAATTTAGAGACAGTATTTTATTTGAAATATGTGACCAGTGTAATTTGGCCATAGAAACACTCACGAAATTTTCTACATGTAGGCTCTGTAAATCTTGCCACTAATCAGGCATTGTGAGTTCTTTATTTGTAGTAACTGTAGAAAGTTATGAGCAAGGATTAGCACTAGCCATTGAATTTTGATTATTTTGGACTAATTCAAAGAGAATGGAGACTTGTCTTCCCTTGGATGGATTTCAGATTTATGAATGACTGCCAAGACAAGCAGCCTTTGCTAGGAAATGTTAAAACAATGCAATAGGTCACTGGAAGTTTCCCTCTAATTTTTTTTATATGCAGCCTTTGGGGGAGCAGAGACAGGAAGAGCCTTTCATTTGAAAAAATAACCCCAAACTAAATATTGTCTTTTAAAATGAGAAAATTGTCTTTTAAAAGGAGAAATATTCTTAGGACATTGAAAACTAACTGTTATGTAGCAATGGGCTGCAGTGTTCTGTAGAATCTCTTCTTGGAGTTCGCAAACAATATTACTCTGATCAGCCATGTTGTGTGTCTGTAATTGACATAAAGTGTTCCAGAATTAACACAGCTTGAGCAACAGTAGTGAAGAATTACTACTTCTTCTGTTACAGAGGGTAATTTGGGTCAGCTGAAAGTGTATGCACTGAGGCTTGTACCATGCCCCTGCATGTGCTCTAGACAATTCAGGACTACAGAATTACAGAACATATNATAGTGAAGGGCCCAGAACTGAAGACAACACTTGAGGTGTGCCCTCACCGGTGCCGAGTACAAGGAGATGGTCACCTCCCTGTTCCTGCTGACCACCATGTTTCTAATCCAAGCCAGGTGCCATTTGCTTTCTTGGCCACCTGAGCACACTGCTGACTCATGTTCAGTTGACTATCAATAAATATTCACAGGTTCCTCTCCAAATTGCAGTTTTTCAACCACACATCCCCAGATCTGTAGGAGGATGGGGTTGTTGTGACCCACGTGGAGGACCTGGCACTTGGCCTTATTGAACTTCATACAGTGAGCCTTGGTTCATCAATATACCCTGTCCAGATCTCATTGGAAAGCTTCCCTACCCTCTAGCAGATGAACAGAGCCACCCGGCTTGGTGTCATCTGTAAATTTACTGATGGTGCACTCAATCCCCTCATTCAGATCACTAACAAAGATAATAAAGAGGACAGGCCCCAGTACTGAACCCAGGGGGACACTAGTAACTGGGCACCAGTCAGATTTAGCTCCATTCTCTACCACTCTTTGGGACTGGCCATCCAGCCAATTTTTAATCCAGTGCAGAGGGCACTTATCCAAGCCTTGTGCCATGAGTTTCTAAAGAATGCTGTGGGGCTGAAGGAGAATGCTGTGGGAGGATGAACTGTTCCATATGAAATAAACAGAAACAATGGTTTTGGTCAAATACATAGCATGTGCTAACAGGTAGGACACATTTTAACAAAATACACGGTAACATTTACCTATGTTACAAGACCATAGCATATGGCATTTATAACAATCTTTTAGTTAGAAGACTGCTACTTTTAGGGGCAAGACAACCTGCTATGGTGCTGCTTTTGTAGTTACGTTGGTTTTGCATTACTTTTTACTGTGTAGGGATACATATCAAACTACTAATACACAGCCAGTTCTGACATGCAGAATAATTTTAACCTTGTTTTTCAGTACAGATTTTAGGATCAATAGTTTTTAAATTTCTTTCTTAAGTTAGTCTTGCTTTGTACTGGCTATACTGAGAACCAACTCTGTAATGCAAGCATGACAAAATCCCTCCCTCTGCTATGGCTACGTTTTTTCCAAATATTTTGCTACAGGCAATTTCCAAGCTTTTGTTTCTTTTTGCTGTCTGTTTCCAAGATCATAAGATAAGCAGAAGCTTAAAAATATTGAGGAAGCAAAGAGAAGAAAACCCAAGAAATCCAAGTGCCCATGTGGCAGTTACAGAAATGTAGGCATTTCACATAATTCAGTTAAAGAACAGTAAGTGCTTCAGGAGTCTCCACCCTAAACCAGTTTCCTGTTTTTCAAAACTTCAGCTACAGACGGTAAATGCTAAATGATTCACCTTAATGCAGATCACCTCATTACAGCCCCTGTGTCCCACTTACAAACCTTCTCAATCACTGAAATTAATCTTTTTTATAGATGTGAATTCTGTGCTGATCAACTAATGTGTACATGCCAGATCGGAATCTGATGTGAACTTACCTCAATTTAGTCTTTTCATTTTCACTGTGGGGTACCTCACATTTCTGAGGTGCTACAGTAATAAGTAAAAAACTTCAAGATACACACACAAATGCTCCCCACGGCCCCCTCAAAGGAAAAAAAAAAACAAAAAAGAAACAAAAAAGAAAAAGAATCTCTTCCAAAGTGTACCTCCAGGATTTAGTCCATTTCCACTCTTTCATGAAAAGAGAATTGTCATGCTTTGAAGAAATGCGGAAAGAAGGCACTCAGGAAGTACTGCCCTTCCCGAGTTTCATGTAAGCTCTTAATATACTTGTTAATCATCTCAGAAATTTGTTCTGGTACTGCATGAATACTGATTAAAAGACTGCATCTAGATTCTCACAATGTGTTTAGCGTGTTTGGGGTTTTTTTGCTGATATCTCAAGCAATGCTTTTCAAAGTACAGGCTGCAATAGCATGAAATCCAGTTAGATCTATACTGCTTTATTGCATGGATCTTATTTAATGTCAATCCAGTCCCCACTTGGTGCCTTTACAGTGTATGGGACAAAGCACATTGATAGACTGACTCTATTTTTCCTACAAAGGCTTTTTGGCTTTGAGATATTGTCTGGTAATTGAGACTGTTTTGAAAATGTCTGCACCCCTCACACCATCTATTGAATTGTGTTCATTTTCTGAACTGCCAACATACTTAAAAAACACTACAGAATCATTTCCTAAGTTAAATATGAAAATTCTTTGAGGCACAACCCTTCTCTGCACATATCAATGCCTGTGCACATATGTATTTTATAAATAAATTAAAAAACACATTTTGAGCATCTTCGTTATTCAACCATACATTACCACTATTTCAGCAACTTCCATATAAAACACACTGGTCCTGGTAAAGTCCCCACTGGATTTCATGGCATACTGGCAGCCCTCACAATACAATTTTTAATATCCTGCAACTAAAAATACGTATTTGTTTTTACAACTTATTTGATGATGTTCCTTAAAACATGTACAACTCCACGGAAGTTAATAATTCTAAGAATACTTTTTTTTGTAAAACAAAAAACAAAAACAAAAACAAACAAAAAAAAATCACAGAATGGTAGGGGTTAGCCAAAACCTCTCAAGATAATCCAGTCCAGCGTCCCTGCTACAGCAGAATAAACTAGAATAAATCATACAGAAACATCTCCAGGTGGGTTTTGAATGTCTCCAAGACTCCACAACCTCTCTGGGCAGCAGAAGTTCAGCTATTCCCAAACAGAGGTGTTATCTACCTATTGTGTATGAATAGACTATACTCATGTCATCCCTTCAAAGCAAATAAACATGTTTCAGTTCTTGCTTTCATGCACTCAGGATAGTCCTGAATGCTCATACATCACAGCTCAACAGAACAGCTGATCTGGTGAGGCTGTAAGTTTAAGGCATTCCCATGGTCTCTGTCAGTATGACATGTTATGATGGAATTTCTGCAACTAAATACTATGTTTTAAAATGCTATTAAGGTTGCAAATGCACATGCTATAAAATGGGAAAGAAGAGAATTAAGAGTTTACTTATGTGTTCACATTTCCCAGGAAATCTTCAATTCTTTTACTATAGGAGACGACCTTGACTGTGGGAATGAATGAGTATCTAGAGGACAAGGGAGACTTACTGAACCTGAACTTTGCCTTATTTAGTCACAATTCAAGTTAGTGAAAAATGTCTTTTGCCTAATTAAAATAGTAGGGAAGGGATAATTGTTACTCTGAAACATCAGGTGCTCAAGTTAAGCATTCAAAGTTAATGGAGTTGAGGTGTTCCAGAGAAGTTTGTGGCAACAACCAAGAAATTAATCGGTGGCAGTTATCTTCCATGTTTTGGTAATCTACATCAACCATGTGGGCATAGGTACAAGAAAAACATGTTCAATTCAGTACATCTACTGTCCTCTGAATAAGCTGCAAGGGAAGGGAAAGTTTTCAAATCC
This sequence comes from Ramphastos sulfuratus, assembly GCA_013399055.1. NCBI lineage: Eukaryota > Metazoa > Chordata > Aves > Piciformes > Ramphastidae > Ramphastos > Ramphastos sulfuratus. The sequence continues at coordinate 99,346 of WBNM01037376.1, forward strand.
TGTTACTAATGGAAATTGTAATATCCTCATGATTATGAGGAAATGCTTTGAGATTACGGACAAAAAAAAAGAAGCCATCATAATTGAGGAACTGAAAAAATAGCTTTAGGCTATATCCAGCTTTGAGACATTTTTCACATGAGAAGTAACACACATTTGTCCCATTTCCTACACACACATCCACTTCTACAAGGAAAGAACACCAAGCAAGACCCTGATTCTCACAGTAGTTTGTTTTTGTTGTTTGGTGGTTTTTTTTTTCTTTTTTCTGTGCTAAGTGTGTCCAAATTCTGGAGAACTCAAGAGAAATAACACCCCTCCAAAGACAAGGAGAACTTTGCCCCTGGAACATGACACAGGCAGAGTCCTTTGGGAAAGGCTTACAGCTAACCTCTTGCTCTTTCACTTCTTTGTAGTCATTTCTTCATTTGTACCTGAAAAGTGTTAGCAACAGCATCAGCTGACTGCTTTTTCACAAGTCATTAATGGTTTAAACCACTATTGAATGTAGCTTTCCTTTCTGCATAAATTAGTTCTTTCTTGGAAATGGGCCTGAGAGAGAATTTGTTTTATGACAGTCCATCTTATGAAAGAATTTGAGATCAGTGAAGCTTGGCTGAGAAGCAACTCTCAGACAATAGGTCAGCACTTGGCAGATGGTCTCAAGTATCCAGCAGTGCTTGCTGTGAGTCTTTCCACAGCACAGGCTCCTCTGGGTTCCTACAACAAAGTCTTAAAGATGACCATCTATTCATTTATTCGGAGAGCTCATCAAGCAAAGAGCAACATTCGAACTATGGAAAAAAAAGATGGCATGTAGAATTTAGATTCAGTAGTGATTCCTAACACTGGAGGATTTTGTGCAACACTTGTAGTAGGGAGTTACTATGGAAAAATGAGTGTAATTGAGCTTGTTTAACATTAGATTATTTTACGTTGTCTGTAACCTTAAAAAGATTTATTTACAACCAACATATAAAAGTATATGCTCTGGAGGCCTTAAAAGCTGCAGAACATTACTGTTATCTTTTCCATTTTCAAACACAGATAGGCCTATATGCTGCAAGGGAAACCTCTGTTCATGTTAAAATCTTATGCTCTGACTAGCTAGTATGAATAATCCCTAGCTAGATGTCCCATGCACAAGAGCCTACATTATATAATGGCAAAAATAATAATCTGCTTTTTTGCATGTTCACGCAAGAGAGATGTGGAGGTGCTGGCGCCAGTGCAGAGGAGGGCAACAAAGCTGGTGAAGGGCCTGGAGAATACATCTGATGAGGAGTGACTGAAGGAGCTAGGGATGGTCAATTTGAAAAAGAAGCTGAGGGGAGACCTCATCACTCTTTGCAGCTACCTGAAAGGACATTGTGGAGAGGCTGGTGCTGGTCTCTTCTCACAGGTAATTAGCAACAAAACAAGAGGGAATGGCCTCAAGCTGCAATTGGATAGGTTTAGTCTGGACAGTAACAAGATTTTTTTTTTTTTACGGCAAGAGGGGTCAGGCATTGTAATGGGCTGCCAAGGGAGGGGGTTGAGTCACCAACCCTGGATCTGTTTTAAGGTTATTTGGACATGGTACTTGGGGATATGGTTTAGGGGTGAACTTTGCAGAGTAGCATTGCTGGTTGGACTTGATGATCCTGAGGGTTTTTCTAATTTGGGTGTTTCTGTCTGAAACATACTCAATTTGCTGCTCCTTATAGAACGTTCTACATAACAGCATACTTCCTCGATAGTTTACAGAAGCTCAACATAGTATTTTCTAAATTTCCTTTTCTCTTAAATGCTCTAACTACACATGTAGAAAATAAGAAGGCCCAATTAACTAAGAACTTGTTGATAGATCAATGCACATAGAGCTCCTTCCTGATAAAAATACCAATGACTGACCTTCAATGACTTGTCACAGTGTGAATATGTATGTAGTTTTCCTTACTCAGACAGACAAGAAGCTGAAAGTCACATTCTCACAGGAATTTCCTCTTCTTTTAATTTCAGACAGTCAGAAATCATGCAAATTCCTTGAGAGTATGCTGATGGATGCACACAGTGGGGAATAGTAAGTTAAGTCATCGCATAAATATCTAACAGGCAAAACATGGAAAGAACTAGTATCTTTGGAAAAGGTAGTCACAAAGAAAATTCACCCTTGGGATCAAAGCTGCTTCTCTCCCAAGCAGTTTTGCAGTACTGCAATGGCAAATGCCTGAAGTTATCTTGGTAAGTTCTACATTGAGGAAGCTTCGGTATGCAAAGCACTGAAACACTTTAAACACTGCAGTCTGAATAGTATCTGTAAGATCTACTTCTCACAAGAATATAGTTCTCCATGTCTACAGAATTGTTCTCAGACTCAAAGGAACTCAAAATACTTCCTTCTTCACCATCACATGCCTATACTTCCTTCTTGATTATTGCATACCTTAGTCTTTGGTTCCCTGCAAATATTTAGCACTTTTGTTCAAGCAAACAGCAATAACCTAGAATGTTGAAGACAATCTGCTGACAAGGGCAATTTGCTGAGCCTGTATAATACCAAACCTTGGTTATTCTCCTGTGACAGAACAGTTTTAAGTGCTAGCATTTAAATTCGAAACAGGTATAGGAATCTTTCTACCAGATGTGTATCTTCAAGTACCTGGGGCCTCCTCTTTCCACGTCCTTTCACTTATCAGTAAGTTCAGAGTTATTTGGAGATTCTTCTGGCTCGTAATTAATTTCCTATCTTACTTTCGGGATTTCAGTTTGACTATCTTTATCCTCAATTATGAAGTCATCTGTAACTTTAGATACCAGTTTCAGCACATCTAGTTTCCCTTTGCCTATTTATTTTCTCTTCACAGTTCTGCAGAGGGCAACTAAAAAACCTGCTGTTGTTTTCTTTAAAGACTCTCTTCTACACTGAGAGTTCTCACATTTTCTATCATCGTAACTGTTCTTGTACCTTTTTTTCAGTCATCTCAAGATCACAGGATAAATGTTGCAATTTGTTTTCCAGTATGTCTTACCAAAAGTCAATTTACAACATTTTCACTAATCTATTGTTCAGTGTGCTGAACATCTCTTACTCCTTTGTAGCCACTTCTTCACTTGTACATGAAAAGTGTTGGCAAGGGCACTCAGCTGACTGCTTTTTCACAAATATTAATGGTTCAAGCTACTATTGAGTGTAGCCAGCAATTATTCTGATAGTTAAAATGAGGATGTAAGATATTTTTAGCATAATATTTGCAGACATTTAACCTTTTTACATTTCTTGTAACTTCCAATACTATCTGAATTCTCAAACTGTTCGCTTCCAAATCCTATCCAAACCCAGTACCATACTACTTGCATATTGTGTAAACCTGCTACTGTTCCTTTCCTACAAGATTCCTACTTTGTCATCCCAGCTTGTTTACCCATACCAAAATAGCAGAATTCAATTCATTAAGATTTCCTATTGTTCCTTATTTCAGTTACCCTGTCAGAAATGCCCAACCTACTTGGAAACCTGGGAAAAAAAACCCAACGTTTTCTGAGATCATGAAACTGAAACCCTTTACAGAAGAATAAGAAAAAAAAAAATTAAAGGGATAAAAAATTTCCCTGGGAAACAAAACAAAAGAGGATTAAAAAACCTCTCTTAATACTGTGTGTGAAGTTCTGTGTAGGCTCTCAGCACACTGGAGACTCTGCAGATAAGAATTTTTGGTTAGTAGCTCTTCCAAATACTGGAATATACAGATAGTATCAGTGAAGGCATTAGTTCCCATTACCTACAGATCCTGAGGGTCTTTTCCAACTGGAATGTTTCTATGATTCTGTGATAGGCATAAGAGTTTTGCTAAAAGAGAACTAACATTGTATAAGAAGTTTAAATGAAGGTATAATAGTGCTACTCCTTAATGAGCAGAGTATTAACCAATGAACTCAGAGGCTCATAGGTTTTTCGTAAAAATACTTCAACAAATTTTTGCTACAGCAATCACATCTTCATAGCTCTAAACACATTTTGTACATCTGTACTAAGAGCAGACACCAGAAGAGTGGGGATTTGAGAGCAGTGCAAACACTCTTGTAAAAAGGAGGAAACTGAAATTCTCTCTTATCCATTATTACTTAAAAAATTATTTATATAAAATTAGTATCGGAGTCATGGATTAATTTGACTGTTTAGAGTAATGGAAAAATAATCCTGCGTTCTTCATCTTTTGTGGAGATTCAGAAGGGCCTATGTTGTTCCAAAAAATCTGTTCAGCAATATTCTCAGTATAAACCTCATCTCTATATAGATGGAATCACTCTTGTCTTTTGCAAGAGTGGACTAGAATATAAAGGAGAAAGAACATACATGGTCAAGCTAACACTCGATTCACCCAAATCCTGCAGACAGCACAGCAGATGTATCGAGGTGAGGCTCTGTTCTCTGGCTGAATGCTCTCCTCTTTTTTTCTTTAGACCTTCCTGTGCTGCAGCAAATTGCTTTTAGATATTGTCGCTCCTAGTAGAAATATCATAGTTTAGAGCTCAGAGTTTACACTCAAAGAGAAAGAAGCAAAAAAGAGCAATGCAGAAGTGAGAAGCAAGTGGGAATCTCTGCCTTTCCTACAAGCAGCAGGCCCCAGAAAGAAGGCTGCTGCTCCCAGGAAGTGCATCGTGGGTAAGGAGCAATTGCAGAAGCCGCAGTCACTTTCAAAGCGGTAAGGAAAGAGATGCTTGGGCAGGCAGACTGCAGTTACTTGCTTATAAGGTATCACCACAGCCAGCAAAATCAAGAGTTTCAATAGGAGATCACAGAACAGTAGAGGTTGGAAGTGACCTCTGAGATCACCCAGTCCAACTCCCCTGCCAGAGCAGGATCACATAAAACAGGTTGCACAGGATGGCGCACAGATGGGTCTTGAATGACTCCAGAGGAGACTTCACCACCTTTCTGGGCAGCCTGTTTCAGTGCTCTACTACACTCAAAGTAAAGAAGTTTCTTGTCATATTGGATGGAACTTCGTACGTTCAAGTTTGTGCCTGCGACCTCTTGTCCTGTCACTGGGCATCACTGAAAACAGACTGGGCCCATCCTCCTGACAAGCACCTTTTAAGTATTTCTAAGCATTGATTAAGATCTCCCCTCAGTCTTCTCCTCGGCAGGTTAAAAAGCCCCAAGTGCCTCAGCCCTTCTTCGTAAGAGAGATGTTTTAGTCCTCTAATCTCCTTTACAGCCCTTTGCTGTACCCTGTCAAGCAGCTCCCTATCCTTCTTGAACTAGGAATCCCAGAACTGGACACAGTACTCCAGATGAGGCATCACCGGGGCAGAGTAGAGATGAAAACAAAGCTGCATCTGTCTGCAAATACAGTAGCAGGCTTTAGATCTGCATCCTAAATAGGGCAGGAGAAAATTGGTCTTTCAGTCTCAACTCTTAGCCTGCCATCTTCAGCAGGTAGCCTGGAAAACACATCGGAGATGAATTAGTGCAACTAAGTTAGTGTATTTCTGTAACTACTGAGGCAGAGTGGGGAATCTGTCATGTAATTTGCAATGGAATCTTGCAGCAAATATTCACAGAGGATTGAAATAAACAAACATAATTAATTTGGCACCTTCCAATAATGTTAAACAAATTAACTTACCACAAACAGGTTTTTACACAGAAAAATTATTTTCAAGGGCCTATTGCAGTATAAATGCATTTATAATAATTACCTGAAATTCTAATCTGCTTTTCAAATCAGTGTGATACAAAATGCTATGTCAGTGAAAAGCCTATTCAACAGCCCATTATAATGTCATATTTGTAATATATTCCTAGTATTGCTCAGAAGCTATTTTCATTGTAATAAATAATTGTTCATTAATTAAGAGCAATTAACACTTCTAAGAAATTTGAGTATTTTCTTCTGCTGTCTCCATCTTCTGCAAGAAGACTCACAATGCTCTGGGCCTAGCTACAGTCACCAGACAAGATTTAAATTTCCTACTACTTTTAGTGCCTTATAAATAGACTGCAGTTTTCCCTCGAAATACACCATTTGTGGCTATACTATCTTGTGGATAAATACATTCAAGGACAGTCAAGTAAAATTAGTGGCAATTAAATTAGGTAAGCAATTAAGAAATATAATTAATTTTCAAAACAATTATTTTTAAACATTTTCATGGATTTCAAGTACACTGACTTTATCAACTTGTGCTTCCTTCAGTTCACCTATGACACTAAATTAAAAAACAGTTATGTTGATTTTCTTGCTGATTATGCTCATTTTAGGGCAGTTGCTGCAATCCAAAATTAGTACTCTATTTAGCATCAGCACTTTCTTGAAAACAAATACAAAGGTGATGGTTATTTTTAAGAATTTGCTGCATCACACATTTAGAGAGCACAAATAATGCCACCAAATATGAAGGAGATGTACCTTATAGGATGTCACAGGAAACAGAAATCTGATAGAACAAAGAGATCTTCCCATCCCAAATAACTAGAAATTTGACCTGCTATTGTTTATTTAAAACATAGGGAACACACTACTTCCTGTCACTATACATGGATTTTGCTCCATATACAACATGACCCTTGACTTGTAATAGACATTAGAGAATTACTTGGCTTTCATTCAGTTTAACCATTATGGACTGAACCTGTAGAAGGTTCAGCAAACATCCACACCACTTCAGAAGGATCTGACACATCATCAAAAAAAAAGAAAATGTGAATTTCCTTCAATTCTAAGGGGAAAGTACTTGAATGGCAAACACCACCACCCCAGCCCCCAAACAAAACAAAACAAATCCCAAAAAACAACCCAAAGCAAACAAAAGCTCAAACAAAAAATCCCCTGCAAACAAAAACCAACAAAAAAAACCCCCTCAAACCAAAATAAAAAACCAACCAACAATTAAAAAAAAAAAAAAAAAAGCCACCGAACCAAAAAATATTGCTAGGTCAGAGAGTACTCTGCAGACAGTCCTCCTTCCTGAGACAGCACAAAGTAAGGCTCACAGCTATGCAAGCACTGTATCAGCACTGCTGGATTTCTTGAGGCTTTTGGAGGCTGAAACCTGCAGTCAATTCTCTGGCAACGTGGATGGTATGGTCCCCATCAAAGGAAAACTGTGTGACTCCCAGAAAATTAAAAATGTATTAAAAATGAAGACTGGTGTTTAGTAAAGCAGCAGTAGCCCATGATTCATTAGAGACAAGGCTCATGACTTGTCATGTCTTAATGTAAGTTGGAGGAGTAATACTACTTATTGAGTGATGCTTGTTTCTCTGGGTAACCTGTGTATTCAGTGCAAATAGGCAGATCAGCAAGTGGTGTTTCTAAAAGGTTCTAGCAGGAAACGGAGCTGTTCACATGTTGACAGAAGGAAAAGATTTTGTAATTTTTGGTATTAACTCTGAACTTTCTTCCTAAATTCCTCCAGTCAACCATTTTGGTCATGAAGGGCTTTCAAGTTCTCCATCTCTTGGAAAGCATGATTTTTCTCATTTAAACTTAAAGTACATCCTCCTAACATATTGATACTAAGCACAGGAGCTAAAGAGGACTCCTGAATCATCAAATACACAATAAAGCAGGAGGTGACAAATTCAGTGTGTCTTGAAATGGAAGGAAGATCTCAAAAATAATTGCTGTTCAATTATTATTATTATTATTATTTTGGGTTGCTATTGTCCTTGTTTTTAAACTAAGTGCCACGTTAAAAACAACTGATATTTTTCTCTTTGCTAGCCCAAGGGGAATTTGTTTTGCTGTTCCATCCTCTGTTTTAATAACATCATTCTTCAAATTTCCAATACCACTGCCAATTAATACAGATCTACCTCTCTGCAAACCTTCTACAAAACTTTTGACCTTCTTCTTCCACTATGCCTTCTGTCTACAGATAATTCTCTCCCTTCTAGCCTCGTCTGAAGCATCTTTGATAAACTTCATAGATCCTTGCCAGAAGGGCTGTGTCCATTGTCTCATCTTCATTCTCAAGGTGTTTGGTTCTCCTGTTCCCTCTAACCCCATTTTCTCCTCTTCATTCCTACTCCTTTGCTCTATTTTCAAGCAGATAATTCCTTAACATTGTCCTTGTATGACTGCAAGTTAGGAACTATTCCACTGACCTTCATATGCAGTTCTGCAATTGCATAAGCATTACAATTCTGTGATTATATTAAGCTTTTAGAATCATAGAATGGTCTGGCCTGGAAGGAGCCTCCAAAGGTCATCTATTCCAACACCCCCCCTGCCACCAGTCAACAAGGACATCCTCAACTAGACCAGGTTCTTGTTCTGGCTTCCCAGAACTTCCTCAGGCATATTCTTAACAAATACTAACCTTGATACTTTTCTAGCAATTCCAAGTTAGTCACATGCCCATTCATACCCCTTACTGTCAACTCTGAAGGAACAGTATGGTATTCTGCAGTTACCTTCTGCCATGATAAAACACTACAAAACCAGCCAATTATTGCACCTGTTTTGTGAAAAGATGTATGTTTGGGTAACTTGCCAGTTCATATAACTGTAACTTACCTCTAAGCCAATAACTATTGAACTCCTTTAAAAAGAAAAAGAAAAACCAAAAACAATACCTTCCTCTATCAAAAGACCTTGGTTTCAATACAGCATGCCACAACACAAACCCCTTTGTTGCATAAGCAAAATATACTAAGGAGTAGAGGCTGGATTTACTACAAACACAAAGTTGTTCAGCTGCCTCAATTTCATTTACTTTCAAATGCTGAGACCTTCTCTAAATTTATTAAATAAGACCTCCCTGGACTTCCAAAACTTAGGGATACTTTTGTTTGCTTATTCTGTGTTTTAGTAACTTTGACGTTCTCCTAAAGAATTCTTAAGCTTAAACTGCCTCCTTCTACTCTTAAATACTAACTATAAGTTAGGTGAAGGCTTTGGTTAACTTTATAATTTTAATTAAAAACTGTATTATTATTGTCTGACTTTCATTTTTGACAAAAATACAAGCGGAATTACATATACTAGTTAACTAAAAGCCAACATAACTTAGTTAAAAAATAAAGGTTAGGAAATCTGATATATGAAAATGTAAAAAAAAATTAAAAAAAATGTAATTAATATCTTACAGTAATTAATATCTTACAGTAACTACTCCAGACATTTGCTAGAACGAAACTTAGTACTTTGGCAGTGCAGGTCTCTTTATCTCCGTCCTTGAAAAAAATCATCAAAGATGTTTAATGAGTGGATCAAGGTGGATTTATTCCTATCTTGCTGTACCAAATAAAATGAACATGTTGGTGTCTTTTAACTGCATACATGTGGTGCACTGCTTATCTACTTACATATATATTAGCGCATTAGAGCAGAAATATGTAATGTATGTTTAAAAACACAAATGTGTTACTTACGTTGAGGCAATGATGCAAAAGCTATTTTCACAGTTTTATCTGTGTAGGTAATCTTAAAGGTATTTTACATCTGTAATCTTCTCTTTCCTGTCTATATGCTTAAGTATCAGCTTGTTAGTCTTATGAAAACTAAAAGCTAAATAATTGCATCAGTGGAAAGCTCGTTCGTCTCATTAATCTCACTTCAGGAATTCTGCTGGTGCCTATTAAATTTCAGATGCTTTTTAGATCAGAGAGGCTTGCACTTCATCTTGTTCACAGGCATCTTTGGATCTCTTTGGACCATAGTGCCATCTAGCTTCTCTTTTCCTGACCTCAGTAATTCTGTGTACTGAAGACAATCGTGTGATGCAGCAAAAGGAAGTCCAAGGAGCTATTATTAATATGACTGTCAATCTTGTCTTGACTATATCTAGACACACAGGTGAATAAGGAAAAGAAATTACTAGTCTTTGGTCATCCATTCAAAAATAGGAGACAAGAATATGCATTTTCCTTTGAAGTAGGCCTTATTGCTTCCCTCCAAGATGTAAAATTAAGATCCATACTGATGCTCTAGACAAGTTACCCGTGCCTTTGTGAAAACTCCGGCACCATATCAGCATTAATATTGACTTCACAGGACATCAAGGGCAACGTAGCTAAACCACCTCACACTGCTGACGGAATTAGTCTCTTAAAGAAAAATCCCTGCTCTCAAAGGAGCAATATTTGAAAAGACTTGGAAGATTCTCTTAGATGCCAAGAAAGGAAAAATGCTAGAGAAATATAATTTTCACTCATGTGAGCAGTGTGTGTTTGTCTCTTCCTTTAGTGAAGAATTACTTTGTCATGAGCATATCAGGGCAGACACAAAACAGTCCACCAAAAATACTTGAAAGAGGCTGTGTGAAAGGGGAACCCTTTCTGGGTAATGGATTTCTTTGTACACATCTGGAATCTGAGATCCACTCAAAGTTGCCTGGGTTTCATTTGTTTTTGCAACAAATGCAGGACCTACCTATATGCAAAGATACAACAAATCCAGTCCCCTTAACAAAGGTGTAATCTCAAAGCGAAGGCTGCAGTGGAAGTCCAGAGCGATCTCTCTCACCTCTGGGTCTGGTTCACATCCTTGGCAGATTCCAGTGATCCAGGACTACACAAGCTTTCTTAACCTTTCTTTCATTGATGTGCTCTTTACTGATAGGAAGTATACTTCCTGCTGTCTCATGAGCATAGTTCACTTCCATCAAGTGACATCATCACACAAACTTCTCAATGTTTATGCCTAGTAGTAAAGCAGCCTTCAAATTCTCACTTCAGACTCTATGTCAAGAAAAAGTATTTTCCATTACATTCTACTAATCAATCAAATTTCTTAAATGATTAGGGTATAATAATGCCTTAATCTCTAGAAAATTAACAAACTAATTCTGATTATACTGCCCTTATTCCTTTTTACATAAATCACTTTAAGCCTGTAAAGATACAAGCATAAAGGCACTACTGAGTGTGTAATGGTGGCATAGACATGCAGCTGTTAGAGGGGTGCAGTATTTGTGATTTTTTGCAGATGGCTTGTAAGAAAGAATAACTCAATTAGATCCCCAGCTGGCCATTGTAAAAAAGTAGGCTGCACACTAGAAGCCTTCTTGTTCCTAAAGTGCATACAGACACAGCTATCCTCGCTGTTCACAGCATCCACTAACATCAAGCACCTTTGCTTCACATCTACAACAGAAGAGGTCTTTTGCAACAAGAACAGAAGGACCAGCAGAGACGTCTTTGGGACCTTCACGTTGTCAGTAGCTATAGGACCTTTTCCTCTCTTCACTCTTCCCCTTTCTCCCCTCACTCTTCCCTACTTTTTATGGCCAAACAATAAAGTTTTACTGCTGAATGAAGTAAAATCCCGTGATGTGAGTCACCTGTGTTTTGCACTTTGAGATCACACCAATGAACCACCACGAGTCCACTATTTGGATCACGACATAAGTTTTGGTCCCTGAGTCCCATTCACAGAGATTCCTCAATATGGTTTCCCTGGAACTTTTTCACATTTGGAAAGAGAATTGTTTTCTATTTTTGTATACTTATGAGAATATTTTTTTCTTCAGCATTAAATGAACAATTTTCTCCCAAATTCAGAAGAAAACAGACCAGTAATAGTAATAAAATTTGAACAAGATTGAAGATAATGACATAAAATTTATCCTCAGATTCTGCTCCTACATTCCACAGAAATCATGACTCTCTGAAAGCACCTAATTCATTCTCTGGGAAGTCATCTTCTACCTGCCACCCACAATCTGTGGTCCTGTAAACTCACATATGCCAGGAGTCCTGGCTCTGGTCCTGGGACCTTAGGGATCACCAGTCTCTGCCATCAGAGAGACCTTGACTGGCACATCCATAAAACCCAGGCACTACACTGCAAAAGAGTGCAGACTAACACACTGACACGTGCTGCCAGGCTTTCACATGGTTTCTCTGAGCAATAACTACAGGGTTTTTTATATTCTCATATATTCTCAAACTCAGCCAAAGGGATGTTTGGCAAGGGATAAGAAAGTTCTGGCAAGTTTAGCTAATCTTAAACGAGGTACATTCATACTTCAAAAAGGCTATATATTTCTTAATGATATATACACATATATGTACATATATCATTTTCTTTCAATGTTAATAACTCGGAAACAAATATATTTCCCCTCACAAATCTGAAAATGTATCCATATTTGGGCTGAGCTCAAACAAGAGCTGAGCTCAAACCGTCTCAAAGATAAGATTTTTTTTAACACAGTGTGACTATGTTGCTGAAGGGACGGTAATTATAATCTTGACATTACCGTAACGACCGTGGTTGCTCTCAGGTGACAGGTATAACACAGATAATCAGCAGACAGTACAACAGCAATATTTAATGATGCATGAGAGAGAAGAAAATTAATTTATGCCTTTAATTCAGCTCAGAGACAGTACTTGTTGTATTTGTGACTTTCCTAATCTTGTTAGCATGTACATAACAGTTACAATAAACGGCAACAAGCCAAGCAAGTTATCTATTGTGGCATCCAGAGAGCTTACATTTACTCATCATATACAATGAATAATTGTTGTGTTCCTATCTTTTTTTTTTTCTTTTTTAACACGGTAGCTAGTTCTATTGCTCGCTTTAATAACATACAAAAGAAAAAAAGCTGATAACTACAGTGAAAGCTACGAGAAGTGTCTTTGCTTCAGAATCAAACAGAAGCAGTAGTAAGGTTTTTTTTTAGATTGCAACCTGTTTTCTCAGGTTGCAATCTACCAACTCCTTCATTTAATCGGCCTGAAATAAATTGTGCCACAATTGAAAAAAAACAAAAAGAAAAACCAACAACCAACTCTAATCTAGAGCAAAGAAGATGCTTTGTTGCATGGAAGAAGGACAACAATGCTCATTGGAGGAGCCAGCATTTAAAATCCTGCAGGATTTTACCACTACCTTTATAAGAAAGGGGTAATTGAAAGAGATTTTATTTATGGAGGACTCTCCTACTACTGCAAGGAAGCTATTTCAATATGTATAGATAGCAACAGATTAAATGCAACAGAAGACAAAGTAGTGATACGCAAACGTAGATAGGATGTCAGACTACTCGCATAGCTTCACAGTATTTCTAGCTACTAATTCAGTTCAAACCTTGCTGCTCCTGCCTCCACAGCTGCAACACCACTACAGCCACTTCACTGAGCCTTTGAATGAAAGATGCAAAGTTTATAAAGAATCACAGAAAAGGTGTTTTACGAAATGACAAAGTCATTGTCAGAGAATGAGAAGAAAGTGGCCATTACAGGCAAGGAAGACAAAGAGGGCGAAAGAAAACAAAGGAGATAGTTCACTATGACAGCTCAGCAGAAAAAAACATAAAGCAAAGTCTGTGTGATGCTTTGCAGAACTCCAAATGTCATTCAATTCATCAACTTTGTCTCTTCCACCATTTCCTTCTAGCGCTAATGCTCACTTTGATGCCTTCAGACTGATACTGGACCTCCATCAAATTATCAGCTTCAGAACATGTCAGGATGGATGCAGCTCATGCCTGAAGCCTATCTGCATGTTCAGCTTCACCCTGAGACTGTCACAGGCCTGGTGAAGATTCCAGACATCCTGGAGACATCGATTAAGAAATTTCCACCTGAGATGGCAGATCCATGAAGCTATAAGTAAAATAGCATTATATTAAAGATATCTCACTCACGTATGTTACTTCCTGCTGTTTCTCCCCTCAGGAGCGCACTGACACTTTTCTCACTCAGCTGCTCTTTAAACTCCCAGGGAGAGGGGGAACAAAGGCCAAATCCTGAGGCAGTAAGCAAAATTTACTGAGAAATTAAAGCTGTATAGCTGTTTCCCACAAACAGGAATACCTATCATAAGCAAACACCACTAACACGGCCATTCAGAAAACAGTAAACGTGACAGTTCTATGACAGCATTTTTCACCGGCAGCTTTGAAGGGCTGCTCCCAAACACAAACTGTCTTTGTGAAGTGAAGCCTCTCAATAAGAGCAGCTCCATCTTTGTTCCTTCTCTCTTCATCCTTAAACCATGGGAGCTGTTTCTCTCTACTGAGAATGTGAATTATTGTTTCTTCCTTGTGTTTCCTTAATAATTAAGTGTTTTTCTGCTGTCAGCTCTAAACCAGCAGGCAAACATTTGAAGCAGAGGATGATCTCACAGAAGTACGGAGAAAAAAAAGTCATATAAAAAAATTTTTTTTTGGACAGAGGCACATATTTGTAATTCACTATTTCAAGCCATTGTCCCATACAGGCGGAGTCCAGCATGGTAAAGCCTATGGTGCTACACAGCTCCCTTCACCTTCAGCTTCCCCTCCAACAGGCAGTTCTTTCCTTACAAACAACTCTCAAAAGCCTGCCTCTATACTTATGATGGGCTTAGTGTGGGGTTGCAGGTTAGATATCCTATAGCTTGCTCTAAACACCAAAGAGTTAACCTTCCTGGCAAAGTTGTTATGTTTCATCAGAAAGCACTCACAAGTGGGTTTTCTTCAGGATTATCTTGTTTCTAGTTCTTTAATTTCACAAGTACCTGTCCAGCCTGAGTGTAGGGCAGACTGCACAGAAAGCCTTGGCATACTCAACTTATCAATGATAAACAAACAAGGTGGTCCACATGTGTAAATAAGAACTATTTTCCCTTAAGGCCTTGTTTCCCAAGCCAGAAGATCATTATATCACCTTGCATGGTAACAGATTGGTTTGAACAGTTGCATAAAGGTTTGCATCCTGTGATGAGGTCTGTTTTGACAAGTTTATCATAATGAGATCTTTGGCTACAATTTTTTTTTCCCTCCATTTGATTCTCAAATCATTTGTGATTTTTTTTTTCTATGCTACACATGATTTTCATACAGCCTTTATCAAATGCAAGCATCTGTAAATATAGACACAGCATTTGTCCACTACTCTACACAGGAAAAGCTCACCTTTAAAACTGACTCAGCCTTAAGCAGCAATGTAAGTATGTCGGATTTATCTCTCAGTTCTTTGGTCTTAGTTTATAATTGTTTCCCCAAACTTGAACTACTCAAGGAGTCATGCCCTGTATTTTTCCAAGTATTTTTCCATTAGTGAAGGACGTTACAGAAATTACTGAAGGAAGGGAAAAAGAAGGAAAGAAAATAGATTATTACCCTGGTAAAATGATGACAGTGCATGGGAAGGATTGACATAAAAGAGCAGAAAAAAGGTAGTTTTCTTAGAAGTTAAACAGTCACGAGAAAAGCTATTTTTGCTGCCATTTGGGAAAGGGGCTTCTGAATTTAAAGAATACTGCAACAATCTAGTTATGTGATTTAAGATGAACTAGAAAGCTAAAGTATATGTTGTCACTTTTTTCTTTAATGAAATGCTACACTTAAATGTCTTCATTTGAAAATAATCTGTATGTGGGTTTTTTTAAAAATAGCATCAATTTTGTAGCTGGAAAAAAGAAAAAAGGTTCACAGTGTGCTTTTATGGCTGACTGAATCTGGAGGTTACCTAAGACATTATCCCTTCTTGTAAGTCCAGTCATGCTCTTGAATGCAGCCTCCATAAGAATACTGATGCAATTTATAGCTTCAGTCTTTCGAGTCCAGAGGTTAAAGAGTATTTGCCAGTGTACTGAATGTTCTTTGTCAAAGAAAAAAATGTTAATACATGTTTTTCTTTATGAAGAAACACATAGAGTTCATTTTCCTCACATTTATAAAGAATCAAATAATCTTGGATAGTTTAATTCAGCATAATCCCAAGCCTCTTTTGACTTTCGGACTTTCTGTGTGGGTTGTTTCTCAGGGATCACACTGTCTGTGCCTCTGTCCTGCTATCTTTATCTTCTCTAGTCATATTTTTCCAATTTCTCTTTGCTGTTTGTCCTTTTCTATGCAACTCTGCTTAGGACAATGATTGTCCAGTTTTGGCAGTGGCTCATATTGTCATAGCTACCTGATTCCATAAAGCAGCTCAACAGCTTTTCACAACTGTTTTAAACCAAAGATAACTACAAAAGATTTACTCAAAATGACAGCTTCATGAATACCGTCAGCAAACAATTTTCACAAGTAAGCATGCTTCTGCTTTAGGGTGTTATTCTGAGGCATCACAATTTTACCTTCAGAAAGCAGGTCCCACATGTATTTCTGCATGGGCACACAGCAAACTGAGTGACAGTTCTGCTTAGGTCATTATATACCAAAAGGTTGTTTTCGAGCCACATCAGTACAAATGGCCACAAACAGCCTGTTACTAACTCATAGCTGCTCTTGTTTCCAGATGCCCTGAGAAAATAGCAAAGGAATAGGCGCCTATTGCACATCAGTGGATGATCTGCACCGCTTTAAAGCACCCAGTGCTTTAATGAGCTCACAGCCCTCTTCTACTGTGTGTGAAGCCAGCTGACCAGCCATTCTACAAGGAGCAGCTTTAGGCTGTGCTCAGACGGCTTGCTTGGCATAAGACCAGAGCACAGGATTCATTCAATTCAAGCAAACCTTGCTTGACTTGCTGACAGGATTTCCCACCACCTTTATGTATATCTCTTGAAAGGTTGGTTGAGCTGTTTTAAAGGACAGTTGGTAACACACTCCTTGCATCTGTAAATTAGTTGTTTAAGCATGGCAGAAATTTGTACTGAAGAAAAGTCACCATTTAACTAGCAGTGGACAAATTTTAATCAGCTGTAAAAGTAAACGCATAGATCCCAGAAACTGAGTCTCCGATCAATTTTCTCAACCAAGAAGCAGTACCACAGAGCCAGAAGTTGAGCTGAGTTCCCGTTGCAGTTTACCATGGAGTACTTACAATGTAGAAATACAAATTAAATGGCTGTAGAACAAGGCATACAGGACTTATCTAAGCAGTAATTTCTCAGAGAAACTAATCTTGAGATGATTACTATTTCTTAATTACCTTAAAATTCTTTCTGTGTAATGCTATTTAAGTCACCTGAGTATTTTTAAAGAGTCAAGGATTTACAGTCAGATGTAATTACATCAAACTTTACAAGGGATTTCCAGCTGTTCTCTGGAATTAATGCATAGCATAAGGATAGCTGACTACAGTTTTGTACATGATAGCATTTTTTATACATTTCCATTTAAAATGTACTCTACATAAAATACAGGCATTTCAGATTTAACTTGCATGCTATTTTACAAGGGAAGAAGCCCACAAGTTCCAGTTATCCAATGCTTGGACACTGAATTCTGAAACAAGTTATTGCTTTAATTCCAGACTAACATGTTCCATAGCCAAAAAATGAGGGCAATATTGTCTAGTTTTTTATTTTAAAGTTGGTTCTCTACTGAGCTCTACCTAGTGTCTTCAGTTCCTTTAGCCATACTGTTGTGCATTCTTTTGCAGGTTCTGGTGTAAGGATTATTTTATAGTGAATAAACCAAGATGGCCCTTGGTTTAGCTGTATTTTGGCAGTGATCCAGAGTATTTTCTAGAATTGGTATAGGTGTGGTTGCAACAATTTTCCTTCTCCATTTGCTGCCCAAGGCTAGCAAAAGCACAGTCACCATGATTAAGACGAGAGATTATAACAAGGATATAGTGGCTCCTCCACTCTCCAAGATACGTACACAGTGTTGATAAAATAAATCTTGCATATCTCCTATGTTCATTTTTCCTTGCTAGCCCTCCCCATCTTGCTGAGCGCTATAAGTGACCATGCTCTCTCACACTGTCTCCAAGACAGAGAAAGAAGGTCTCTGTAAGCCCCAGACACTAGGAAAGTTCTCTTACTTTTCCACAGGTCCTTGCAAGGAGCTAAAGCTGTTTTCAAGATGTTGATACATATTCAGCACATCAAGATAATGTTTTTTGTGGCTTTTTTTCCTTCAAAGGCTTTGGTTCCTTGTCTTTGTCAAATCCTGCCCTCCAGAAGAATCTTTTCTTTAATGACGGTGATTTTTTTTTTTTTTCAATTTAGAGAAGTAAAATATTGGTATGCAGCACAGATGCCTAACAATAGGTCTTAGATTTGGATATAAATAAACTATTTTCTTCCTCTTAAAGCAGTTCCTGTGGAAATTCAAACCCCATCAGGTAAGGCAAGCAAAGCATGGAGAATTATAAAACATTGCCCATGAGACCTTTTATGTTATACCCATCATACTTATTTCTTGCCCAATCATTCAAATATCTTCACAAGAGCTGCCAAACTCCTATGAACACCTGTCACCCAGTGCAACAATCTCTTGTTGTGAAGAACTTTTCTGTGTTCCATTGTGTCCATTCTTATCAAGTTAGCACAATTTAGGTGCCTCAGAAAACAGCTACCTCCTTCTACTCTTTGCCCGAAGCAAAGAGAGCGCTAGCTAAGTATCATCACCAGGATAACAACAGCAGCTGTGTTGGAATAGAATGAGATGATCAAGCAACAGAGAAGGAAAGACAAATATTTTAGGTCTGCTCCTGGGAGGAATGAGGCTGCAGCACTCACCACCACAGCTGGTTTCTTTTGACACCCTGTTTGAGGTGTCACCTTTATAAATGCCACATATAATCTGTCATTTTATATTTAGCAGAGACTATGAATTCAGGCAGCAGCAGTAACATACTTAATAGAAATACCATAAACTGGTAATTGAACTGGTGACAAGGTCAGATGGACAACACTAGTCTCCATATCATGCTGCAATTTATCCATACCATAGGCTGAGACCTTTGTCAAGACAGGCTTTTGAAACAAAATATGCAAACCGTATCACTAGGAAGGCTATGTGTTCATCTTTTTAACATTTTCCACAGATAGCATCACCCCGAAGTTTGCTGGGGAAAGCTGACGAAGGGTCTTGCATGGAGCAGAGGGTGGGGAAGGAAGCAGCTCCTGGTGCATCCGTGTGCACGTATTTGTGTGGGGGTGTGAGACACTTGTCAGTTCTTCACAAATAAACCCTGTGTTCAAAGAGATCACTTCCACGAATTACTTCAAATGCTGCAAAAATCAAATAGATTTTATAAAAACAAACTTGCAGCAAGTCTCAAAAAAAGCTGTCTCCTATCTTTAAAGCATAACGACAGTTAACATACGTTGCCGTATTTACCAGTTTTCTTTTCCTCTTTTGGCTGGAGTCCAGGCCGGTAGCCGGAAGCAGGCAGCTGCTGGGATTGGGAGCGGAGCTAAGGGGCCGATGGGGACTTCGCTGAGGGTGGGCAGTCTGGAGAACCCTACCCCAGCGCCAGTCCCAGTGCCTCGGGGCAGCCGGAGCCTCAGGCTGCCTGTCAGTACGGTGGAAGAAGAAGCGGGGAAGAGATGCGTGGGGTCAGAAAGGAACAACAGAATGTACACAGCAAAGAGCGCTACCGGGGAGGGGGTCGGGCCGGCAGCTGCCAGAGGACATGGCCTCGCCACTGGGCGCGGCAGGACAGTTCGGGTCCCTGACGTGAGATGACCACTGATGAGATGGTGGCAGAGTGGCCTGAGGGGACGAGGCTATTCCCGCCCGACCAGCACGCGACGGGCCCCCACGCGCCCCCAGGCGGGAGGGCCGCGGACTGCTCGGGGTCCTCGCCCTCCGCCCGCGCTCAGCCGCGGCTCCTCAGCGCGGCGCGGCGCCGGCGCTGCCAGCCGTGCTTCNACGGAGCGGGCCGCCCGGCGGAATTCCTCGCTGCGCCACGTGTAGAGCAGAGGATTGAGGGCCGAGAGAGAGCAAAGCAGCAGCCAGCTGGCGGCCTGCAGCGCCGGAGGCGCCGGCCGCAGGAAGAAGCCCAGAAGGCTCACCCACACCAGGGGCTGAGTGCCCAGGAGAAAGACGCAGCAGAGCAGCAAGACGGAGACGCTGCTGAGGCGCCGCTGGGCACGGCGCGGCGGTGGCGGGGCAGCTGGGAAGGGCAGCTGGTGGAGGAGGTGGAAGTTGAGGACGCTGACTCGCTTGGCGCTGCCCCGCACCCGCCGCACGATGCCGAGGTAGCAGTGGAGCAGCAGCGCAGTCTGGCCCAGCATAGCCAGAGCGAGGAGCAGGGCGGTGTAGCTAGAGGTGCCGTCCGTCTGCCGCAGGACCGACTGCTGGGCAGAGCCCGGGATCCAGAGACCGGGCAGCAGCGGGACCAGCAGCAGGGCGAGGGCCCAGGAGAGCCCGATCATGCAGCCCGTGTGCCTCCGCTGATAGAGGGCCTGGTACACGCTGGGCAGCTTGGTGATGAGCACGTACCTGTTGAAGGCCACCAGCAGGTGAGAGGCCAGGGAGACGGTGAGGCCGAGGCCGAGGATCCCCCCTCGGAGCAGCCGGTACTCTGCTGAGCGAAGGGAGGAAGAGTTGGGAGGCAGCAGCCCCAGCACAGCTTCTTGGGGCATCCACAGGGCGCACACGCTTAGGTCTGCTGCACAGCCGTTCACGATGAAGGCATTGCTGGTTGTCTGCAGCTTCTTGAAGGAGAAGACTAAATAGATGACCATAACATTGGATAAAGTCCCTGAGATAGCTAAGACTGCATAGAGCAGTGATAGAAAGATGCGGGTTCCGGAGGAGTCCTCCCAGAGCAGCAGCAGAGGCGAGCTAGCACTCCAGGAAGAGGCGTTGGGCATCTCGCTGAATGCAGCTCAGTTTTGACTGCTCTCTTTAAATCCCATCCTTGCCTGGGTCAGAAGATCCAGCTGCAGGAGTCCCCCACTAAGCACAAGAGGATGTGCAGCTGAGAGACTCTTAAGGCAGGCTTCAGTCATACAAGCTGCAAGGTCCAGAAAAATGTATTTGCAGTTATGGTCCAGAGAACAGCAGTGTCCAAGGCAGATAGGTAGCAAGCGATCCCACAGATTGTAGCTAACCAAGGTGGGTCCATAGGGAGCCGGCAGCTGTTAGCAGATCAGAGCACGACTGAGGATTCTGTAATTGTGAAGACACCAAAAGCAGCAGCACCTTGCAATCAGCAGCAGAAACGGCAGCAACTGATACAAAGCTTTGCAGTTTCTCCTGTGCCACAGTACGTACAGTGTATATCATTTCAGGAAGATTCATCCCTTCCACTCTTCATGAATTATTCAGCAGATTTTCAACTTGTTAAATCAAGAAGGAGGGAAAAAAAAACCCAACCAAAAAACCCACACCATCAAATTCTATCATGCTCCAGAAATACTGCAACTACAGTCTGATTCTCTTTGCCTTGCCAGTTTCCTGATCCTAAACCATTTACTCACATTCGATGTGCAGCAGGCTTTCAAACCAGTGTCAGTCACTTCTCTGAAATACAGTCTAGTTACTGTAGAAACTCCCCTGCTGTATATTCAAACTGATCTTATTTCTGCTAAGAGAATGCACACTGTGCTTCTGCAAGCTTAAAGTTAATTGTAGACTGGTCTACAATAACACTTTGAAAATCGAGTCTTGCAAACACAATATACACACAGATTCCTGACAGTACTCTTATCTGAGGAAGCTGGCCCTCAAAAACTCAGCCTGTCTTAGCCCACAGGAAATTGAGCATCGCCAGCCTGCAGGTGAACACTGGTGTCAGCAAGCACACAAAACACAATCAGCCACAGCATTTGAAACCAGAATTAATTCAGAGCACAAGATTCCACAGAGGTGAATGACAGGTTCTCAGGTGGACTAAAAACTGTTTGAAATGAACTGGGCTTAATGGTCCCTTCCCAAACCAAGAAGAGTTAGCACTGAGGTTCCCTCAGGAATTCTACAGTGCTTTACCCAAACAAAGACAAAGTATTAACAGTCTTCATCCTGGACAAGATTTAATACTAAGCTTTCAGAAAAGGAATGATGACTAATTTTGTGGCAAGTTTAGTAGAAAAGCGGTTTTTACAGGTGGCTTATATGTAGTCTACTCAGTTAGACCATAAGGTATTATCTGTATATTGACCAAGGATACCTTCATAAGGTGTTTTTTGTTAAAACTCATGATGCTAAGAAATGACAATACCAACATTTTTTATATATATACATATATATATATATATATATATAAAATAAGTTGTCTTAAAAATAATGGATTGTTCTGTGCAGCACAGCAATGGAAGGCTCATGTTTGCAATTGACAGAACTATTGATACAAATGTGGATTTGCTGCATGCACGAATATCCATATTCTTTTTAAATTAATTAGATTGCTCATGTGCTTAAGGTTAAAGACATACCTGACTAATTTACTTGATCAGGCCCTTAATTACCATATTTTTTGCCTGATGCACTTTACAGGGTAGAGCTAATCAAGTGTCAAACCTTTTGAGGCCCTTCATTGTTTAGCTGTCAGTAGAGAACAGTTATTACAAAAACTAAAATCCTCCTCTTTGTGCAGTACTGTAATTGAAAAATATTCTCTAAATCTGTAACACAAAATATTTCTCTAACCAAAAAGCTTCATAAAGTACCCTGTAAAGAGAGGATTGTTTCAGAAGGAATTAGCCACAGAATCATAGGCCCAGTAGACCTCTGGACCTTCTACCTTTCTGTGTTTATCAAGCTTCCTTTTAAAGATCTCATGTGCTACAGCTTATTCTCCCAGAGCAAGAAGATACTGATACATGAAGCAACAGAAATGGCAAAGTTACAGGCTAAGTGAACAGATGATGTGAAACAAATTTCAGGGTATTTCTTAAAAGCTACAAGGTTCTAAAGACCTCCGTGACCTTTCACTGTCCCCATTTGTTAAGCTAGTTGTCAGAGAACACTGGCTATATTTATCATTCATTTTTAAGAATTAAAAATAAAAATATATTAGCCGGCATTTACATATTCCATATAAATCAGCATAAGTGAGGAAAAGGCTCAGAAAGAGGTTGATTCCTATGTACAAGAAATGTTTTAATTAGCTGTTCTTTCATATTTACACATCCAAATCACCATCCATGGTCCGAATGTAGTGGCAGAAGCCTTTTACTGTGATTTTAGATTAGACTGCCATTAGAATTTGGGCACCTTCTAAAACATCTGCTCTATTCCTCACTTTGCTAGTCCCCTAGAGTGGCTGTGTAACACCTGCACACCGTCCCCATCTTCTACTGCGGTACGGACATACCTGACAGCAATATTAAACACTGGATAAATAATCATGCAACAAAACAAATTTGCAAGAATTAGCAGCAGAGTTAATGATAGAGCCACCTTGTGACCAGTTTTTAATTAAAGGAAGAATTAAAAGCTAAATAAACCCACCATCTTTTATGTCCTTATGCACAAAGACCCTGCTGTTAGCAAGACAAAGAAACCTACTGCACGTGCAAAGACGACAAGGTATGTTACACCTTTAACAAGGGTCCTTGTCCAGGAAAAGGTTCCCTCAGCTGACACACAGCTTTTAAATTATGGTATTTTGAAATACAGCCTCTACTTCGTAATATCAACACATCGATTAACTACTTGATGTTATACAAAGCAAGTAGAAGCTTATCTAGAGCTATCAGATATCAAAGACGTTTATCATACTAATGTCTACTTGTAACATCTTCTAAAGCATGTATTTTTAATAAGATGAAGGTGATTTTGAAGAGCTACTCTTCAATTAATTCATATTAGCTTACTTCAAAAGATCTAATTAAAATAAGCCAAGAGACAAGGAAGCTGTCTGATACAGGTATTTTATTATCAATTAGCAGTGTGTGTATATATCTCTCTATATATCTACATTTCAAAATTAAACAATATTTTATTAAGGAAAACTATTTATAGCAAAGTACATGCCAAAATTCTTTATAAGAGGTAGAATTACCTTACTGTTCTTCTATAATTCATGTACAGTTATCCTGTATATATATTCACACACATGTGCTACTTTGTGTGTGTATATCTTACATATACACAGTTGTGAAAAAAAGTACAGTATTGTATGCAAATTTTATTCAGTCATTTATACAGCTGCTCTCAGTATTGCTTACCAGCACTCGGAGTACAACTTTCCATAGCAATTTGTGATACGGTCTTTTTGGAAAATGTGGCACTTAGCTTGGGTTGTGAAGCTAACGTGGGGCATTTACAGGGCTTCAGGAACAAAGACTGACAATTCAACCCAGTGTTATTTTCAAGTTTCTGTGGACACCCTCCCAAAGCTCAGGTAACAAACCTGCTTTTGCTTTTGTCTTCTAAATTAGTGGCAAATCTAGTCCTCACATCTCTTTACATTTCTTTGCTTACTATGCACTTGTGGAGTTCTAAGAACTTTATACGTGGTTTCTGCAACTTCACCGTAGCACCACTTAATTGAAAGTCTAATTTCTAATCTTACCTGATTAAACCATACATTAAAAACCATCTTTACTACTGATCAAAATATTCTGTGATGCAGGAGGTTACATTGGCTATATATGTAACAGTAGTTTTCAAATTAAAAAGGTTTATGAAACATCTGATGGATAAATGAAAGTTTACCATAGCGTGCTGTGATAATGAGATTGGACACATGCTGCCAAACATAGATTAAAAACATGAATTTGGCAGTGCTGCATACTTACATAGTACAATGCATATCCTTAGCAGCTTAAATTTGGTCTGCCTTTTTGCAGTGTATATTGCATAGCAAAATGTAACAGTCTACATTTAAAAGTTAAAAACAAGTTGAAAAACATTAATTGTGCAACTGAATTATCAGATAAATTACTTTCTCTTTGCAGTGAAAGATCAAAGTTGCATTAATTTCAACAAATACTTTCCCTTTTTCTTTCATAGTGTTTCCCTATGAAACATTAGCAGCTGAAAGTGGAAAGCAGACTATGTATCAAGTGCTTTCAGTTGATTGCATAATAA
This sequence comes from Ramphastos sulfuratus, assembly GCA_013399055.1. NCBI lineage: Eukaryota > Metazoa > Chordata > Aves > Piciformes > Ramphastidae > Ramphastos > Ramphastos sulfuratus. The sequence goes on from WBNM01037376.1 coordinate 123,943, forward strand.
CTAGACTCACTTCCACTGAGTTACCAGAAGGCCAATTAGTGAAGAAGCAATTATGTTAGGCTCTAAGCAATGATGATGGACCCATAAAACAAGAAAATCATCTTGTTCATTGAAAAATTTGCATATCTTTGATAAACATGTAAAAACATTTTAGTAGCAAAATGGATACTAAATTAAAATACTCTATTTTTTACATAATCTTTATATATATTGCATACCAAAATATTCTCTTAATACATAGCACTGTACACAATTAATGTCCTAATGAAACTCATTAGAAATATATTCAAGCTGTCTCAGTATTAAAAATTTAAATCTGTATATAACATGGGGTAATAATTTCCATAAATTCAAAATCAGTGCACCTGCAGTAGTTATTAATAAGAAATATCTGCCTGTTTAGAAGTCTCCTCTTGGTGTGAAGGTTTTAATGTGTCTTGTATTGAAGATTCCTCCTCAGAGTGAGCAGCTTCTGTAAGTTCTTCTCCTTCATGAAGGACTTCAATTATAAGAGCTCGTCAGGTTTCACCAAAGCAGCAATGCTTTAGTACTGAAAAAACTCAGACTGAAGGGGCTGTGCAGAGAAGAAATGCTGATTAAAACTTAGTGAGGAGGTTATATTTGTATATAACATGCATTTTGCACTGAAGAAGTAGAGGAGGAACAGGAAGGAGAAAAGAAACAGTTGGAGAGAGATCTGAACTCTGCATAGATAAAAACTGAAAAACCTGCTTACAGTGAAGTCCATAAGCTTTCCTGTAGCTACACTCACTCTTCAACCCAAATTCTAGAGATTCTTGGAAGAAAATGTTACAAGTCCTTTAAAACACCACCTTGAAACAATCACTTAAAAATGTGTTAGGAAGACATATGATTGCAGTTATTCTAGTTGAAGTATTTTCCTTTATCCTGAATGAGAATCAAAGTGCTACTGTAAAAAATACAGCATACTTTAGATGCTGATTCAGGTAATGACAATGGAAACCTATACAGCATAGCTAAGTACTGAGAAAAGAAAGCTATAACCACACAATTATGCGCGTGAATCGATTAAAGTATGATTAGTAAAATTAGATGGAAATGAAGCACTGCAAATGGTTCACCTGGATCAGCTAGCAGTCAGTGTAATTAAGAGGAAAGCATAACCTGGTGTACTGTATTTATTTCCCTTTTTGGTTCTACTGACATCTAAGGTTTTACTATAAAGCAATTAATCAGTTTGGACAGCGTACAAACATTTGGTTACCGCCTATTCAGGTGTGTTCAAGAAGTCATTCTGATGAATCAAATTTTATCTGAGAGAGCTCTTCACCATACTAGTATGGTTATAAACAAATAGCAAATAAAAAACCCCAACCATTTAAAAACTGCATCAATTCATCAGAATCAGAGAGAACCACTACATAACAAAATGAATCCCAAGAAAGCTCGGAACTTTGGAGTCTTCATACTACTACTACCTACTCACTACAGAAATACTCATTTCCAAGCATAGTTAAACCTATTAGTAGAAGTGCGTAACAGATACATAAGCCTTTAGAGCTCTAATATCACAAAACTGCATTTTTTTTTCTGTGTCTTAAGTCTCACTGTATATTTTCAAAGCTGTCTTTTAAATGCATTTTCACTTCTTGAGGATCTGAGACCATCTGGATATTCTTTCCTAGGTTGAAAAAGAACTGCTGTCAGCATGTAAAGATGTGAATACCACTGACTAAAAAAGGGTCTAGTTTTAGTACAGAATAGGTTCAGCATAAAGGGTATTGATAAGATTAAACAGGTCTAACAAGTATTTTTTCATTACAGGCTCTGAATGACCATGGAATACACAATCATAGAAGCTTATTTTCCCCCACTCCACTCTCAAATAATCATTCTGGATTATTAGCTTTGGTAAATGCAGTTGTCAGTTTATTTATTACATCTGTAAGGGTGAGTCAGAAGGAATAGCCCTTCATTAATGACCACTGAAACTTCTGCTCTCTTACTGATCCTCAAAGACCTGTATTTTAAAAATAATTTTCAAAAAATGGTTACACTTAATTAGAATAGTATTTGAAAGGGGTCCTTCAAAGATAAATTCCAAGTAAAGCTGATGAACAAACATGAAAAAAATGCATTAGCAATTATGTACTCTCCTATGTTGTACAGTTATAAGCTGGACAGATAAATAGAAAGCACTGTACACAGCTGCAGATTTGGGAAACAGCCAGCATTAGCTGACAAACACACACATAATTTAAACAAGCAAACCATAAATTAAAGGTTCTGAAGCCGAAACCAAAATTATTAAAAATCCCTGGAATCCAAGTTACAAAAATATGGAAAAAATTAATGTCAACGTATAAAAAGAAGAAATCTCTGTGCAGCTCAGACTGCTTGGAAATGCAGATGGGTAGGCAGAGTTTATTTTATTTATTTTCAAATTGAGAAACTTGTTTTCCACTGTGTTCCCACCCTCACCATAGCTCTACTTCACACAGCAATGACTTCTTCCCAATGTCTCAAAGCCTCTTCTGTATACATTGAAGAATTAAATCTAAGCAGCACTTTTTCCAGATTAATTGATGTGACTTCCTATAAAGTTCCTATTCCTAAAAACATAGTGATAGTCATAACAACTGAGCTGGTGTAAACTACCCAGACTAATTTTTGTGTTTGAAAATTTAAATTATAAATTGGTTGGGTATTTTTTGTTTGGTTGTTTTGGGTTTGTTTTGGTTTTTTTTTTTCTTTTGCCGTTGAGTCATTTGTTCTCTTAAATCTTCACACTGTCCAAAGATGACGGCTGTAATATTTCAAAGTCTGTAATGGCGGCTTTTAAATTTATTTATTTATTAAATCTTTTGAGGAGTTTTCTAGTTTAAAATTTACATTCCTATCCCTGTTCGCAGTGACTCCGAAGTATGGCCTGTGATTCTGAAAGCTTAATCAAAATCAAGGAGCCCAACCTACTTTTATGAGTCATATGTTTGTGTACTTAACAAAAACATAAAAATAGAAGGAAAAAAGCCCAAAGAAGAATTGCCTGCAGAACTGTAAAGCTTAGAGTACAAAATCAGTCAACAGAGTAGAAACCTCCGTGTGTACTCCTAAAACAGTTCCATGTAGTGCCTTATACCCAAGTATCAGACATTTGAAGAACTAAGAAATGGATAGTTTCACTACAGTTGATGAGATCTAATGAAGTTCATGCTGAGGCAACTGCTTAAATTGCAGTCTTCTTCGGTAAGAGGCATGGGAAGCCTCTGAGAAGAAAAAACAAGCCACAGATCCATGTAGGGACTAGAACCATGTTTGCATGCATCCAACATGGGCACAAAGTTGGAAGAGGAAACAACCCTACAGCATTTTAGGGCTATTTTTTAGGACTTGAATGTGCACTTTTTCCAGAGAACTGCAAAAAGTTATTTAAGTTCTTTCAACTCTTCCTCAACTTTCCCAAAACACTATTGCAACAGCAATGTTGCATCAGGCAAGAATTACTGTGAATACACAAGATCTCCTAAATTACATCACTCTTAAGTGATCCTTTGAGTCTGCTAAATGTGCAGATCAGCAAGATGCACTAGTGTCTATGCCTCTTGGCAAAGGTTCATTAATGGGAGGCTCTTATTAGGAAAAAACAGTTGTACAAATATGAAGTTCATGTATATGAATTTAAAAATACTTTTAAATTTCTCCATTAAAAAAAAAATAATTCCATCTTACTGGTTTCCATGACAGCTATAGATGCAAAAGGTGACTCATCTTAAGACTACCCAGTTACATACTCTTCAGTAAAAATACACTTTAAAGAGCGATATTTTATTTATAACTACTTTTAGACTGAAGTAAAAAAAAAAAAAATAAAAAAAATCTTATTGTGGTATCTTAAATGTGATTGTGCTCAATAAATGTATTCAAACTGTAATTGTGAGATTCTGTTAAAACATGATTTGAGGTTTGTGATACAACAGCTGCTCTTAAAGCTTTACTGCATGAAGATTACAATACATAGTAAACTCAAACTATGTTATCGATTATTTGAAATAGAAAAATCTAAAGGGTAGGAAGGTCCATAAAAAGAGACATAAGAAAAGGTGTTAGGTGTTTAAGCTCAGTAGTGATACATTTTCATGAACCCTCCATGATTGAGACACTTGAAAGAGATGGGAAAAAAAGCAGCTGAAATGATAATTAGAAACATAATGGATAAGGTGCTGCTCAGAAACATAGAGGTAAGCCAGAAAATTTTGCTGGGTTAAGATTTTTTTGAGACAGCTTTGCAAGGAACATAAGCATCGGTCAGATGCCTGTGGAAGTGCTGTTGTGGTTGTGAACTTACGGGAATTGACTGCCTCGGGCAGGGTGCTGGAGGAGTTGCAAGGCCCGTAAAGGAAGGCTGATGCGTACTCATCTGTCACGGCGCTTTGAAAACTGGTTTGGCTGCTCAGGTTGTTGCCACTACTGCTGTTTCTGTTGTATAAGTTGTTGTTCAGCTCATGGTTATTTCTGTGAGGCAGCTGCAAGCTACTATTCAAGTGGCTGGAGATATGGCTTACAGAAAAACCTGTCCTAGAGGACAAGGATGTCATTCTGCTTTCATCATCATCTGAAGCAGCATACAGGTTCCCTAGAGAACTGGCTAGTCTGGAGTTTATGGAAACGCTGAATGGAAAACATATGGGGGAAAAAATACACACAAGGTATGTACAGATACAAAAAGCAGCAAACAATCCAGAAGACACTATGTGAGTAACAGACTGTTCTGAAATAATTTGTGTTTGCACACAGGTTCATCTTCTAGCTTTCAACTACTGAAAACAAGAATTCTTTGTCAGGAGTTCCCAAATTTTTTTCCATTCAAGCACTACCACAGACAGCTTTCACCTCTGTCAAATCATATACACATGCAGGAGATTGTGTTAAAAGGTCTAGGCAGTGCCTGACCTACATTTAAGTAATTTGTGTTCATGTAGCAGATTAGGAACTCCTGTTTCTTGAAATCAGCAACATGACACAAGTCGAATGACCAAGCAGTAATATAAAATTTGAGAATAAAAATAAGGTGTCCGGAAATATCTCTTTTAAGTTCACAATTTTCTTCAAGTAAATATTTATGCCCAGAAGTTATTAAGAATTCTATCATTCTACATTTCATTAAACATCCGTAATTACTTAGTATAATAGTAGTGGAATTATATAGCAATAAATCAAGGGTCATGAAAATCCTATTAATTACCATTCAGTGTTCTTTTGATACATAGACTTGTGGGAATACTTGCAGAACTTCTATAAACTCAGATGGGCTAATAAATCCCCCACAACAGCATAACACTGTCCCTGACTTGATATAATCCCATTGAAACTCTTATAGCAGTAGTAGGTTTGGGGAGTTGTTTGTTTTTTTGAATCTGCAGGCCACTAAAGTTTGGCTATTGGAGCAGCAAATCACTTTGTAAACAAATGTAAGCATTCTCACACCCGAGAGTACCAAGCACTTCATAGACTAAGCATGCGCTGAAAACCATTGTAGTACATAGGAAGTATTTGTAATAAAATGAGAAGAAGGAAAAAAAAAAACCTTTTAAGGTTAGAGCCCGAGGATGTGGGAATTCTGCTTATTCTTTGTGCAGATGGTGAGTTAACTGCCATCACTTTGGAGGCCTTCAGAGAAGACATGGATACTTCTGTGCTACCTGAAGTATTCAGTCTAAAAGGAGTGCAGAGTTTTAGTGAGAAGCAGTATTTTAGCAACTGAAATATACATCCTGTCTTTCAATAAGGGGGAATTCTCAAGCCTGAGCACAGAGAACTCAACAGTAAAAAAGTTTGCTTGCTTTCAAGTATCTTTTATAAAAAAACTTTCAAATCTCCCACTCCCAAGTTTTTTTTCCTGCCATACCATATTACCCAGTTAGAGGCTACTTTCACCCTGATAATCTGTAAAGGCCAAATGTCCATTTTGTATCAAATTTATTGTAAATTGGGTAATACATTTTAAACACTAACTTTGAGAATGAATACATCTTGTGCTTATAAAGCAAGTACAAGCAGAAAACTGGTCCCAGCATTGCAGCTTTCAGGGGAAGCACAGCATCATTCCCACATGACAGCAAGAACATTTTCATGATGTTGCACAGAACATACACCTCATTCTAGGGTGGGACTCTTAATGACCAAATTCTTCCCTTTTTGATAATGAGCTGTAAGTATGGTGCACTGGACTACTGAAAAAGATTAACATTATAGCTGTCCATATTAGCTTATTAAAAACTAATAAGCAAACAGCCTCACAACTGCATGACATTCTCTTCACCCTTAGACCAGGGGATATCAGCTCTTAAAGGAGGAATCAACTTGAGTACGCATCTCTAACCACAAGCACAGAAGGAATGACATTGAGCAGAATTAGCTTTAAATTCCACACCAAGAAAGGTTAGACGTGGAATAATCCATCTCAAAATCCCACAGTCACAAAACTGAAAAGACTATCTTCTTTTCAGTACTAATTCTTTAGAACATTGTATTTTAGATGTGATGGGGTAAAGAATTCAATGTTTTCTTGGGGCGGGCACTGTCAATACTGACTTGAGATTAATAGAGGTCATAAATGAAACAATTAGGAAATGAGAAGAAATTATCTGTTTTCTTAGCCCCACAAAAATTTCTGAACAACGCATGCAGTGATGTGTACAGTGAGGACAAGTATTTAATTTTACACAGATAAGTGCTTAACAAGTCATCCCTCATTGCTTAACAGCACAGACATTAAAAAAAAAGGTGACTGAGGAAATTACTTATATGTGCTAATTATTTATTAATAAGAATTCAAGGTGTCCCCGAAGTAGAGCTGTACCTTTCTGTCTGTTAGATTCCCCTCCCACCATTTAAAAGTTTGCTACTTGCCACTTCTTGGAAGCCTGAAATTGCCAATCAATTAATAAATATAATTCAAAACACTGAAAAATTAAGACTTGAGTAGTATACATTTAGAACTATAATTTTAAAATTAATACCTGAAAGGTTGTGATATTGACCTCGTGCGCAGTTTCATGTCTTGCAACCTAAAAAAACCAACCAAACAAAGCAGCAATCCTTAATAAAGGACAAAAAGCTTTTCCCCTCCCCTAAAGCATACTTGCATGTCTCATACTGGCTTTAAAGTACATGGCCAACAAGAGTTAGGAATAATTGACAGTCATTATTTTAATTTATAGATGAACAACAGGGAGGTACTTCAGGTTTATTTCCAAACCACATGTTTACTAGCTCTCAAAAAGTCAGAATTTTGATAAGGAGTACAGAAAAGTAATTACAGAAAGATAACTAAGTTCATTAAGAATATTTTATTTGAGATATTAGTTAGAAAATGCTAAATAAATATAAATTTAGAAAATGTTGAGATTAAATTTTGTCTTCTACTGTTACATAATAAGTAGGCATCCTGAACAAAGAAACAGAGAGGGGGAAAAACTAAACCAAATCTGCAAGTGTTAGATATATACCTTGAGCAATTTCTACCACAGAAGGTGGTACAAGTGGTATCACTGCCTTAAACAAGGCCATGCAGTTGCCATAAAGATCTGATAGAATCCTAGAACACTTTAGGTTGGAAGGAACTTTTAAAGGTTATCTAGTCCAACGCCCCTGCCGTCAGAATTTAACTAGATCAGGTTGCTCAGAGCCCCATCCAAACTGACCTGGAATGTTTCCAGAGATGTGGCTTCTACCACTTCTCTGGGCAACCCATGCCTGTGTTTCACCATGCTCATCATAAAAAAAATTCTTCCTTGTATCTAATCTGAATCTCTTTTCTTTTACTTTAAAACCATTACCCCTTGTCCTGTTGCAACAGGCCCTGATTAAAAAAATGACTGTCCACATCTTTCTTATAGGCCTCCTTCGAGTACTGCAATCCTGCAGCAAGGTCCCCTTGCAGCCTTTTTTTCAGGCTGAACAACCCCAGCTCTCAGCCTTTCTTCATGGGAGAGGTGCTTCAGACCTTGAATCACTTTTATGGCCTTCCTCTGGACACACTCAAACAAATTAATGCCCTTCTTGTGGTGAGGGCCCCAGAGCTAGACACAATACTCCAGGTGAGGTCTCACCAGAATGGAGCAGAGAGGCAAAAAATCACCTCTCTTGACCTGCTGGATACAATTCTTTTGATGCAGACCAGGACACAACTGACCTTCTGGTCTGTGAGTGCATATTCACAGAATCACAGAATTAACCAGTTTGGAAAAGACCTCTAAGATCACAGAGTCCAACCTATCACCTAACCCTTCTAATTACTAAGTGCCTCATCCAGCCTCTTAAACACCCAGCTGTTCATCCATCAATATCCCCAAGTCTTTCTTTGCAGGTGTGCTGGTTTGAGGCTAACTGGAATATTTTAATGAAAGAAATTAGATCACTGGCTGTGAAAAGAAAATAATAGTGTTGTCTATATTACCCATTGTATTGCTGAGAGATATAAAATGCCAAAGCAATAAACAAAAGTTTCACAGTCTATGGCTGCTGCTTCCCATGTTAACTGTCTCTGCCTGAATCTAATCATTCTCTTTCTAACTCCTTTCTGCTGGGGCATCTGACATGCCTCCCTCCCACTTTCTCTGCAATTAATCACTTGAGCTATAAAGGGCTTACTTTGTTTATTTTGCTGGAGATAAAGTGGGGTGGGAAGAAGAAGAGAGGAGAGTTAGTTTGGAGCCCTCCTGGGTGGTTCCACTGTTCGGGGAGGTTCTGAATTTCTGTATTACTTCTAACTCACATATAATTCTGTATTATTGTAAATATTTGTATATATTGTGTATGTATGTTTGTAAATGTGTGCTGTGCTGTAAATATATAACTTTATCCTAACTTCCAGCCATCTGAGCTAGTCTGGTGAATTCAAAGTTGGGGGGAGGGAAACTCTGGAACCACCAAAGCAGGGCTGCTGTCAATCACATCATCCCTCAGCCTGTATTGATACTGAAGATTGCTTTGACTCAGGTGTAGGACCTTGCACTTGCTTTTGTAGAACTTCATGAGGTTCACCTTGGCCCACTTCTCCAGCTTGTCCAGGTCTCTCTGCATAACATCCTGCCCCTCTCACACATGGATCGCACCACTCAGCTCAGTGCAAACTCAGCTTCTGCAAACTTGCCAAAGGTGCACTCAATCCACTGTCTATATGACTGATGAAGATATTGAACATCACTGGTCCCAGTACAGACCCTTGACAGATACTACTTGTCACCCATTTCACCACTGACCCCTCTGCATGCAATCATCCAACCAATTCATTACCTGAACGGTCCACTCATTAAATTTGTATCTCTCTAATTTAGAGATAAGAGAGGGAAGGAAGTTGGGGTGGACCATGTCAAAGCCCTCAAAGAAACTCAGAGAGATGACATCCATAGCTCTTCCCTTGTCCACTGATTTAGTAACTCCATCATAGAAAGACACTAGGTTGGTCAGGCAGGACTTGCCTCCAATGAAGCCATGCCTCCCTGATCTCCACATGCCTTAGCATAGCTTCTAAGAGGATCTGTCCCACAATTGTCCCAGCACAGAGGTGAGACTGCCAGGTCAGGAATTCCTGAGGTCTCCTTTCTACCTTTTTCAGAAGTGGGTGCAATGTTTCCCTTCTTCAGTCCCCAGGGACTTCACCTGATTGCCAGGAGAGTGGAGTGCCACTCATGGAGAGTGGCTTGGCAACTACATCAGCCAGTTCCCTCAGGACTGTGAGATGTATCCCATCAGGTCCCATGAACTTATGTATGTTCAGGGTCCTCAGATGGTCACAAATGTGATCTTCTCTTTCAGTGGGAGGGACTCTGACCCCTTTGCCTCATCTTGTGTCCCATCAGCATGGGAGGTGTGAGGAAAAGAGGTTGCTAGTAAGGACTGAGGCTTGTCACATTTGCAGTTACTACCTTGGCATAGCAAGCATAGACTGAATTTAAAACTGCAAATTACCTCAGAATTAATTCCTTACCTCAGAGCTCCAGTTGCAGCAGAACATTGCTGTCTCCGACTTTTTAAGGCATTAAGCTTATCTCCCTGTGTTATGCTGTTCTGAGTTTCCATACCTGCTTTATCTTCAAAATCATTCTAGGAAATAAAAAGTATGCAAAGAAATATACCAATCAAATTCTTTGGAATAGCATAGTTTCAAATTATCAAACATCTTCCTCACAAAGATTACGATTTTAATGGCTAATCTACAGTCTTCTGCATGTGTGGGACACTACTCTGTCTAGGCATAGTTCAAGTAAATTCAATGTGTCACTGTACTTATGCACCTGCACAGAGGGTTTTTGCAGCAATCTAACCACAGTCCGTTTAGGATGCTTGAGTCTAAACACCAATATTTGTTCACTTTACAGAAGGCTGAGTTTATAGACCATAAGCTCCAACTCCTTTCTCCATAACTATGCTGAAGTTACCAGCAATGTAATGTATCAGCAATGTAACATATCTTTGCATATTCCAAGCTGCAAATTTAACTTCCAAATAGGAGAGAATACCTTTACAAAACTGGATTCGAGGTGCTCTTCCAGATTATGATAGATCAGATGATAGATGATTATTTTAATTTATACTAATAACTATCTGAAGAAATTGCCCATTACATCCCTGGTCTTCTCCATCAAGTAAAGGATTCTGTTAGCAATGTAAAAGCTCTGTAGTTATTACAGAGTTCAGACAGGATTAACAAAATGCATACTTCCTCTGAACTGCTTCTCACAGATGCTGTAGGAAACTACAGAGTTCAAGATTTTTACTAGCTCAGAAGCAAAAGTATGCAGACTTGAGTTCACAGCTTGTGCCTGTGCTTCCAAGAAATAGTTGCAAGGTCCTTACCCCAAATGTACACATTGCATCAGTTATCCACAGCACAGTGATAAAGCCATCAACAATTTAACCTCACAGATTATTAGCTAGAACCTTGCAATAAATAGACTGCCTTTACCTCTCCACATTGATCCATGTCTTGTACTTTATTCAGGCTGTCACTGATTGAAATGTCATTCAAACCACAAAGAACTCTGTTAATGTTTCCATCGACTACTCCTTGTTTCCGCTTTGATCGGATGAGATCTCCCTCCAGCCATAACATTGCTTGTTTCCTTTAGGATACAAAACCAAAGTAATTCATATCAACACATCTGCATGAACATTAAAAAAAAAAAAAAAATCAGTATGAAAATATGCTGTCTTATATATTGCCAACACCTGAATTTTCTGTACATCTGGAAAAAAATTTTTCCAGTGTCCGTGATCAAAAATCCATTGAAAAGTCAACCCCAAACCTACATTATTTTCAATGTTAAAAATACCCCAAACAAACAAAACAACAAAAAAACCTAAACAACTTGGAATTACCAAACAAGGCTGCAGCCATCACAGAAACATTACAGGTACTAAAACTTCATTTTACAAAATCCTGTTGGGAAAACAGATTAACTAAACAGGAATCTAAAATGGTATTTTAAAGGCTTTTAACACACAATTAAAAAAATCCTTTGAGGCAATATTTTTAAACCCATAATGTGCAAAGTACATGATGATAAAACACTTTCCAACTACTGTGTATATAGATATAATGCAGTAAAACTACAGCTGAGCTGCATAGTGGAAGAAGTCAGAGTCATGTGAAGTTGAACAGGACTCTAGTATCAGTTTTTAGAAAATGAACAATTATATCCTTCAGATAGGTGGCAGAAAAGATTAATGTAATTGCTACAACATGCATAGGCTAATCAGGCTTTTGTTGATATGACTGCAGTATTCCTCCATAAGGATCTTTGTTGGATAGATATTGGTCATCCTAGTTCCATGCAAGAACTAAGACCCTCGTACGTATTACTGTTACAAAATTATATTCTTATAATGAATAGGAACAATAAAATAATTTGGGAAAAAAAAAAAAAAGAGGAATTAAATCAGAATATCCTTTCAGTGGAAACTTTTCTTCTTTGCAAAGTATTATGGGAAAACTTAAGAGTCAAGTGGGTAGAGACAACTGCCTAAAGTTGTTCAATAATAAATGAGAAAGGTAAGCAATTACAGAAAAATTTCACTACATCCCAAGAAAACATCAACAGAAGGAAGAATGAGAGGGTGAGGGAAGAGGGAACCCCACTTATACCACCTCACAGGAATAGCTTAGAAAACATGCTTGAATCTAAAACCTTAGACATTTTTCAAGATTCATTGTGTTCACAATAACAAACTGATCCAACACGTACTTGGGTGGGAGAGTATCTAGAAAAAAAACCAAACCAAAAACTCAAACCTCTCTTATTAAACCTCAAGGAACTTTAGATGAAGTGAAGGCTGAAAGATCAAAGTTACAAGACTTCACCTTTTTGTCAGCTGCAACTTTGCAGCCCTGAGCACAGGATACTTTATATTAGACTACAAAGTATATTAGAAGAATGCAAGTAATGTTATGTTAGCTCCTTCTTTGTTCAGTCCCATTTTGACACTACTGGTGATGTTGCTTGAATTTTGCCTGTCAAAGCAGGTATCTATTGCCATTAAGACAACAGAATAATTATTACTGAAAAATACTACAGCTCTTAGCTATGATTAATGTAGACATGAATGAAAAAGAATCTGAGGGATCTCTGCCTATCTATAAAATCAATTCAAGTATTTATACACCACTGCGGAAAACACGGGGGCTCTGTTTTAGCGCTCTTTCAAGTAAACAGTACTTAATAGTCATCCTGCCTACTGCCTTTCTCTCTTAATTTTGTTCTACTGTGGAAGAGATTTTAAGAGTGCATCATGCAGGCATCAGTATCTGGTGGAGAAATTTAATCTGCCTCAAGTGAGTGCTTGCGGTTTGTCAAAGTTTCACAGTGTTTTGAATGATGGTGGGAGTTCTCTCAAATAAAGGAGAGACTGTTCAGTTGCACTGGAAAATACATAGGAATCCTAATTCATGCTCTATTTCTATTATGAATTTCAGTAATATGCCTTCTTTCTCTCTGCTATCGTGTGGATTTTAAGCTGCAAGGTCAGTACATGTTTCACTGTATTTACACAGTATCTAGCAGTGTTGTTGCATTCTCTTTGTTCAAAAGAGACAGATTTGTGGTGAGTTTTCTCAAAATGCCTTTTTTTTTCCTTTGTAACAGTGAAAATGCCTCCAAATACCATCATGGAATCATGCAGAAACCACTATGAAATAGAACTTAATGTCTACATCACTGAAGCCAGTGCAATTTTGTCATTAATTTCCAGTCAGGGTCAAACCTTGAATCACCTGTTCAAACAATCTCTACGTGAAACATCCTCAGTCCCAAGTCCACCGTGACTTTTGAGATGAAGCTGTAGGATATATTGGTTTTACTAATGACTATTAGCTCCAAATCAGAAACTCATCATACATCATCCCAGGATTTGACAGATCATCAGTTGTTCACCACATACTTATTTACTGTTCAGTTACAAGAAAGAATCATACCAGTGGAACAACTGCAAGACTAATTTTCAGAGTCATCATAGGCTGTTTATAAAGTCTATCCTTTCTATGCTAGTATTTCAATAAATCCTTATTGTTGATTAAATTTTCTGTCCACATCTGGACTTTACACTTCCAACACACTTATATTTAACTCCTAAATCCCCCAGGATAAAAACATGCAGAGTCTTGACACCTTCTGCGCCTTAAAGCTACAAAATCCAAAGCACTTCAGAGAAGATGACTGCTACTCAGCAAGTTTGATTTCAATTGACATTAACTAAAATATATTGCAATATACAGTAATACATATGTCATCAGTAGACAGAGAGTAGATCCTATTAGTGGTGCCAGATGGGTAAATATGTAAAGAAGCAGTTGGTTCTTGGTAGCAAAGGTATACATACTCTTCCAAGAAGTGTTGCTGGGGTCCAATAATAGAGCCTGGTCGACATATTCGTATCCAAGCAATGGCTTCTGCATGTGTGAACTTGTAGTGTTTCATTATGTAACAAGCAATCAGTGTTCCTGTTCTCCCCAGGCCAGCTACAGAAAGACAAATAGTAACATCCACAGAAGAAGCCATAAGCATTTCATAACTATTAAAGTATGGGAAATGAGAAGACTTCTTTACAGTGTTATTCTGTGCCTTAAAATTTGCAGAAAGAATTTCTGATTCAGTGTCCTGATTCTCACATAATTGGAATTCCTATGTTCCTATGTGATCTGCTTTAGGTGATCCTGCTCTGGTTGGGGGGGCTGGACTCCATCTTCAGAGGTCCCTTCCAACCCCCACCATTCTGTGATTCAATGCTCTAGATATAAAAGCAAAAATATCGCACTGCTAAAAAGTCATCGGCGTTTAAGAATGCACACAACGGTGATTGCTGTTGGTACCTGTACAACTCTACTTCAAATTCTGTTGTTTGGTTTAAAAAAAAAAAAAAAAAAAANAAAAAAAAAAAAAAAAAAAAAAAGCAAACCCCAGACAGTAACAGGTTGATATTTCAAGGAAAAAAAACTATGACCTAGCTGGGTACAAACTTCCTATTTATAAAACCAGTAAAAAACAAAATCAGAGAAAGTATCTTTGGGAAGTTAATGCACATACATTGTAAATTAAGGTTCACATCCATTCAGATACGTGTGCAGATCACAAGAGATAGTAGCATGTCTTCTCAGCCAGAGGCTTCTTCCTTTTGAATTTGTTTTGTAAACCTGACCTATAAAACTATTCACTGCTATATGTATAAGCAGCAATGAATGCTGACCAGCACATTATTTTATACATCAATGGCTTAAAATAATTAAAGCCATTGACTCTCCAACCAAAGTAATCCTGCTTTTAAGTGAAGAATAGAAAGACAGAAAAATTAGAGATTTTCTTCATAGTGAAAGTTAACTAGAGAGTAAGAATTAATCTTTCTATCCCTGTGTCTTCCCATCCAGAGTTTCTTTTCCCTGCAAATACAGGATTTGCAATTTACAGTCTCACGGCGGCCAGCTCTTGTTCAGATAGATAGTGGTGCATAAACAACAGCTCTCTAAGCATCCAGATAGCCTTGCTGACAATTCCATGCATAACTACAAGCTCTTCACATTTAACCAATCACTACATCTTGCTGTGACTTTTTGGAAAGCTCAAATGATTCAGGCAAAAGGATGAAGATAAAGGTTCACAAATAATGAGATTCCATAAGTGTGTATTGGAAGACTAGCTCTGAGGAATCATTTTAAAAGGCGAAGTATTGTTAGAGTGTTTTGGGTTTGGGATTTTGGTTTTCTTTTTTTTTTTTTTTTAGAAAATGCAAAAGGAATGCAACGTGCAAGTAGATAACCAAGATCTGTTCTGTACTATACTGAACATAATTCTGACTAAGAACATGGTCTCAGAAAATGCCAGGTGGAAACTACCAGCTGCTTACATCGCTAAGAATTCAGTTGCTTTCTCTAAGTTCTTGTTAATGAACAAACTCTCTATAGCAACTGTTCACATTAAACCATTGTATAACTTCTAGGACAAATAACTTCTAGTGTGGAAGGTGTGCTTGAAATATCTCTGCAGTAAGAGTACCAGAGAACTACAGGCAATACATCAACTCTGCATTAACCATTGATTTAACTTTATCTGGGCTTATTCAGGGGAGTGTAAAAAAAAAAACAAACTAATATGATGATTGCTGGTTTGTTTATCAAATAGTCAGATTAAAGACCAAAAATACTTCCTTTAGCAAGTGTATATCTAAGTCATTAGATAAATATATTGCTTTAGCAACTGAGCATGCAGAATGACAATCTACCTCTA
This sequence comes from Ramphastos sulfuratus, assembly GCA_013399055.1. NCBI lineage: Eukaryota > Metazoa > Chordata > Aves > Piciformes > Ramphastidae > Ramphastos > Ramphastos sulfuratus. Next base: position 139,701 of record WBNM01037376.1, read on the forward strand.
CCAGTAGATAGTTCAGACTCTTGTTTAGTCAATTAGCAAATGCCTAGCTTATTAATGCCAGAATTTCTGGTTTCTAGCCACAGGAACAACTTGTTAGCAAATAAACTTATTTATCTTTGATATGTACATTTATTGTTCTTGGGAAAATTATGAATGGCATTATTCTTGTTACCAATCAGCAAGACATTTGTCCCCAAAATGTCCTTAGAGAACTCTAAATATAAATCAAGCTGAACCCTTCAAAGCTGTTGTTAATTGTTCTAGACTAAGCATGTTTTGTGTATTTTCTGGCTGATCTGCTGATATAGGCTGGTTGAAATGCTGGCATCACAATAACTCACATTAACTTGAAATGTGGAAGTCATACTCCACAGAAGAATGCAGAACAGTGCAAAAAGCACAAAGAAAACCTTTCAGTCTTTTATATTTCCTAGTCGATTATCATAATGCTGTGAAAGCATAATACAAAAGAGAAATCTCCATCAACTAAAACTCACGCCTTCAAGCGATATTAAGAAAAAAACTGAACTATGAACAACAGATTCTGTGTTACTGTAAGCAGTAGTGTAGGATGAGAGAACTTAATATGCACATGAAAATAAATATCTGTCGCCTGTTTAGTCAAGGATCACGAAGCAATCTTACCTTCACAATCAGAAAGGGCTATTTTCCAAATGCTTCACTTCTGGAATAAACTCTATGAATTTGTACTTATTTTGACCTTTAAACTGAGAAACAAAGAAGTGCAGATACCTTTACAGTGTACAGCAATGGCACCATCAGCGTTTTCACAGATGTTGAGGAACCTCTGAACTATACTGTCGCTTGGTGTGCTTCCATCTACGAAGAACAGGTCATAATGCTCAAAACCAGCATCGGTGAAGCGCTTTGCCTCATAAATTTTTTTGTTTAGTCTTATGATTGATGTGACATTATGTTTCTTGAAATACGCAAAGTAGGCTTCAGGTGCATGAAGAGGATAACCTGTAAAACAATTAAGGAAATCAAAACTGGTTCCCAAATCCTTTCTGAATGGTAGTAAGATAGCGTTAAAATATACACCATACCATTTTCAAGTTTGCTTTTTGGGTGAGGTCCACTGAATGCCAAAAATTTTCCAGGAACAATCCAGTTGAAGTCACCATTTTCCACTCGCTATAACAAATTCCAAAATGAAAGAGAAAAGTATTTTAATATCTATAAATATAAAAAAAAAAAATTTTGCTTTTTACTATCTTGTTGCTGCGTTAAAGAAACTCCACTTCAACTGTAATTAGCCAGCTTACCTGTATGGAACAAACCAACTAACCATAAGCTGCTTGTCAGAAACCTTTTCATAAAAAGAAAGAAGTTTTTGCTGAAATTTCTCAATAGAACCATAGAAAGCCTGTATCTAAGGTATGTCCTCCTTACAGGGTTCAGTGTTTCAAGACACCTACTTGTAACAGCACTGTCAAACACCAACATTCTTGTGTGCTTTTATCAAAACATGAAAATATGCTCCTCTGTAAGGCACTGTCTAAAAAGCCCAGGTCAGAGAATACATATTAAAAAACAATTAGCATTCAAAAACAATTATCCTTTTCCTGTAGAAATTGAAATTTTGTAAGCATGGGAGCAAACTATAATCAAACAAAAAACCTAAATTACTCCTTCCCCAACTTTCAAGCTCTGACATTTAGCATTTCTTGCTCACATTAAAATGAAAACTTCAAAAAGGCTCTGCAAATTCCATCAGTGCCAAAATTGGAAGTTTCTTTGGAAATACGTAACTAGAGCTCAAAATTGCCTTCTTTTTGTTCTAATTGAAGAGTGCTCATTCCTCATTTGGCAACATAGTTACTCTCAGCACAACTTTTAAGGGCATGGCACTCATTTCAGCTGCATTATTAAGCTTGTGTTTTTAGCTCTCAGCTCATCAGAACATCCTAATGAGTGAAAAGTTCTGATAATGACCACCACTGTAATCAATTCACTAACCATTTTCTTAGCTAAGCCCATTAGGCTTGCTCCAAATGTCGTCATACAGTGAAAAGATTGCATAAGGACTAGGGAGCCAGTCTTACTGTCAAGTCAGGAGGCCTTGGCCCTCCAGTTTGTGTCACCATTGTAACAGCCCACCCCCTTTAGGGGAGAAGTCCTCCTCAATAGTTAAGAACATTTTAAAATTTGTATGAGCAGGTAAGTGTCTACTAGTAACAAATAAAGGTGTGTATGCTACAGCACAAATTGCTAGAAGCATCTACAATCATAGTGTATCTGTTCTTAAGTTATAGAAGGCTGGCGGAACTATGAACAACATCTGTTAGCTTTGTGGAACTTCACTAGGGAAATACTTTGGATGTGTTTTTGTTACTGGAATCCTCAAATAATAGATCCTTCCTCAAAATGTGCTTGATCTATAAGCTGAGCAACTTCAGACTGTATCCTGGAGGAAGACTGGGAAAGCATGAAAAAGGACCCAGAAGCCAGAAAGTCTACAAGGAAACAGTAGACTTAACATGTGATGCACTTACAGGATACGTGTTTGGAAGTACATACCTTGCATACGAACATGGGTTTTTACTGGAATTAAAGTATGTTTTCAGTAATGTTTAGTTGTGGGATACTGTATAGTTTAACTTATTTTAGGTAAAGCAAACATATTCAACAAGTTACTAAATGTACCAACCTCATAGTGTTCATATTCATCCACATCAAACGTCTTAAAGTCAAAAAAACCATGCTGCAAGGCCTAAAAAGTAACAAGGTGTTAGTTTACACTGGAATAGGATATACAATATCTTTTTATAACACTGTTTTTGAGAATCAAAACTAAAGCACTAAAGGTCCGTCCTTCTGTCTTGTTTAAACCTCTGTTAAGACATTACATTTTAAACAGTTGAACAACACAGACAACAAGAACAGCATCACTAAAGTATGTCAGGCTCATTATTTCCCCTTCAAAAGATTATGATGGGACATAAGGTTGTGGCTTAGCATTTAAATTATAAAATTGATTGTCCCCACTCCACTACAAATGGGTTTTTTATTGTAGGGCAGACAAGAAAATTAAAAAGCAGTTTCCTTTTTGCCATACACTCATTCAATTATTTCCATGCTCAATACATTTTCATGTAGGAGGACATAATGAAATACAGAACATTAAGAAATATAGTTTTTTTACTTCATGTAATACTCTGATTTTTTCACCCTAATACACAGTACTGTACAGTTTTGCCTGAGTATAACCTGTACTTTGATTTGCTTTTAATACACATTCCACTGATAGAATAAAGTTTACCAGACCACATTAGAGAGGACTGAAAGAAGTCGAGTTTTGTATTTGATTACTGTACTACTATTAAATATGCCAATTTTGTACTAAGTATTTCTGTACACTACCATATCAAAAGCAATTCTATGAACAAGGAATTCATAGCCCTAATTTCTTCAAGAATAGGTGGAAGATGATTCTGCAGCATGTATTTATATGGAATCTACTGCATTCTGAGAAACAGATGTTAGACAAGATTTTGAGATTAAGATGTGATAAGAAAGACACCACCGAGATATGATTTAAAAACCACCATTCATCGATCTGCCATTATTTGCTATATACAGAACACATTTTTTTTTAACACAAAACAATACAGACAATACAGGCTCAGTGACTGGACCTATCATGAAGCCTAAGATAGCAACAAGCTTGTCTGAACATCTGCTTTTGAAAAATGTCTTTAATTTAAGCATGGTTGGCTGGCTGTACTCCAGAACCTGTAGGCCCTCTGAATTACATGGATATACGTGGAAAGAAACACCAAAATTTACTCAGAGAGACTAAAGATTTTACTTCAGATAAAGTATCTTGTTTCTGCTCAAAGTGTTTTTATCTCTTTGGGTGAACTGGATAAAAATGCAGTAAATTTTTTTTGGGAAACAAAGGAGGAAAAATCGATTCTCAAAGACTTTTTAACGTGTTTGTTGCAGGTAAGTGACAGTAACTGCACTGACTGCTTCACAGAGCTTCAGGATCCATAGAATGCCACACAAATTAGAGTCTTGCAGCTAACTGACAGCTCCTTTCCCACCCCCAGAGAACTAAAAATATCAAGCCTGATCTCTCTTTTTTTCAGTTTTTAAGAATCACTTGTTTTGCCACACTTTTAAGAACTACAAATAGTCTACAAAGTGTCTGTAGAGAACTGTTCAAATAGCCTGGTCCTTCATCAGGATCATTGGGGGATGATTAACAACACTTCATCTTTGCTTATAGTATGATGAATATACAATAGCACATGGTTGCCAATTAACATGTGAGAACAGGTTTTTTAAAAAAAACACAATATTCGAGCTGAATATTCCCCAGGACCAGGACTGCTAAAAGTGACACATCAAAATATTAGTAAGGTATGTTACTTTTCATTCTTTTTCTAACAATTCTGAAGAAAAAAAAAAAATTGTGTTAAATAGTGAACCAAGTGTGTTAGGGGGAAAGTTGGGGTCAAGGACTCGTAAAAACTGCTTAGATTAAGTCACAGAATATCCAGGTGTCTGTATCACTTTATCAGCCTATGTTACTCCCTTTTACCAAGGGTTGTAAATGATGTATCAGCAGTGCTAACAGAGCACTGGAACAAGCTGCTCAGAGAGGTTGTGGAGTGTCCTTCTCTGGAGACTTTCAAAACCCTCCTGGGTGCATTCCTGTGCAAACTATGCTAGGGGATCCTGTCTCTGCAGGGAGGTTGGATTTGATGATCTCTAGAGGTCCATTCCAACCTCTGAAGTTCTGTGATTCTAGTGCACTGCCTTGCTCTGTTAAGAGCTGCCCCCAGTCAGGACTGGTGAATTTTCACACATTTCGATTCATAAAGCTGTCCAAGTCCAGGCCAGCCAGGTAATCCTGGAACCTTCTTACAATGTTGCTACTCAAACAGTCCTCTAACTCAGGCTTTGTGCCAACTTACTACTCATTTGCACGCATGTTGCTTTGACATGAGATTTTCTAATATATTGTAACAGTGGTTTCCTTCACATTTTTTTATAAGTTTGCTTAACAGTGTTTTGCGTAGGAAAAGTGTTGTTACCTTGTTTATTCCCTGTAAGCAGTCCAAGATTGTAAGATTGTACGTGCAGTTCCCGAATGAAGCATCCCTACAGATTCAACACAAATCAATTAAAAATACACAAAATTACTTAAGTGCTCAGGAAAAAGAAGCACACAACAGAATATAATCAAGTCACTGAATCCCCTCTAAGAACTCCAAATTAAAGTCTAGAGACAGCATCTTTTTAGAATCTTGCTCATGCTAAAGCAGCCCCAATGGTGTAGCCCAGTGTAGTGTGGTTAGATAATGCAAATTATTTTGCATCAGCTAAATAATTACTAAATTGTTTATTTCATCCTGGAATAGGAAGCTTTACATCCTGTGTCAACTGTGTAAGGATAGCAAATAAAGTGAAACTTGCTTTAACCACTAGTCAAGTCTTAATTGAGTTATGCTCAATTACAAGGAAAAGGCAAATATACTACTTTGGATTTCATCTGCAGGCTCTTGTTTTGATGACTGATTTCAGATGTGATTAAAAATTACCCAGATGTAATCAAATCTAAAATTACTTAGCCTCAGTTCTGCCACCATGAAAACAACAATCCCTCTTTAAAAGATATGATACCCCCAAGCAAAACATATTCAGGTGGTAAGAGACACTAACATAAAAACAATTAACACCACCAAAAAATAACAGCAACAAATGCATTGTGAATGAAAAAAAGAAAAAAAAAAGGGGGGAAAAAAAAAGTACTTTTCAAAGTGTGCTTCAGACCAGTCTGTATTTTAAAATATTCTGCCTGGGCAGACTATTTCATAACAACTCATTAAAGATACATTTTATAGTTTTGCTCCAAGCTATCTTATCCAGAGTACTAAGAACTGCAATTTATCAGAATAGCAAAATTTCGGGTTTCAGCCAGATACAGATTTAATGAATTATTGATTAACGATTTCAACTTTCATTAAAAATTTTCTTTTTTTGATAGTCTAGCTTGCTATAAACTATGAAATTGTTTAGTGATATGCTTCTTCAATCTCAAGTACTTCAAGAGTAGAATATTCTCACACATTCTTTAAAAGTAGGCTAAGTATAGCAATTTTGAGCAAGCAGTGTTCACGGAAAATGTATTTAAGAAAATTAAAAGCTATGATTTTGGGAATGTCATATCACAAAGCAGGTTACTCTAGAAAAGCTTTGAAGTTAGATTATTAAAAAATGCTTAGCCACCATGTTTTAGAATGGGAACTTAAAGTGTGAATAAACCCTGAGTATCCAAATCCAAAGAAGTTTTTTGAAAATGGAAAGCCATAAAATATTTTAATTACATTAGATAATCAAAACATACCAAAGCTGTAAATTATTAGCTGTAGACTAATATTGTCTGTAGACAAGCAATTTTTGACAGGGGAATTTTGAAAAACAAATAATTTTAGCAAAGAAAAAAGGTCTTCTGAGGAAAAAATCTTAAGGTGCCAGTGGGAACACATACCTAGCAGAAAATCTGTGAAAGCTCTAACAGTTTTATGAAAGGACTGACAGAAACAATGAGATCTAAGAAACGGCAAACCACAAAATTAAGTATTTAGAGAAATAGAAATGAAAGATATGATCTGTATCACATTACTTTCCTATACAAGATTTTTATAAAATTAATTTTATCTATAGGTATACAACTACTTCTTCAACTGGTTAAGGCATCTGATACTGCAGTACATAAGAATAATACTGGGGGGAAAAAAGGCACGTAATCTCTAATCCTTTAATAAGAAGCATTATGAGAGTGAGCGAGAAGTGAGAGAGGACTCTGAACTTGACCTAGAGATACCAGATAAACCTATCACAATGCTAGGTGTATTCTTAGCTACAGTTCCCACAGACAGCCATTACTGCTGAAGTACACATGGATGCTGGCAGATAACATCTATTGCCTACATCTTCCATGCCTCAAACATCTTGTGTCTGTCCCGGGGCTCCCAATCATTGAAGTTGGCATAGTCTGACTGGAGAAAACAGCTCTTTTGACACTTGCCATCCACACACAGTGAAATAATAGAAAGACAGAAAAATTCCAAACAGGCAAATTTTTGGGATGAACAAATAAAACACTGTTTAAATCTAATCCCAAAATCCCAGAAATTCAAAAGAACATCAGTGTTCTAATGATTCTTTTAAAGAAAAGCCGCTGAGATTTAATATCTGAAAAACTCAACAACCCCCCCCCCCCCCCCCCCCGCCAATCTATCACATTCTGCTTCTGTGGCAGAACATGATAATGTAACCAAACCAGAAACAAACACTAAATATGAACGACAGCACAGCATGGTAATGAAATCACACCTGGAAGTGGTGGCTTAATATTACCTAATGCTTCAAGGGAAAGCATGGTGTTTGATGAGCCACGGAAATACTGAGTGTATTACATCAGACCTTGCCAGAATCTCTCTTTTTTTTTTTTCTCCCTCTGCCCCTAAAGTATCTTCTGGTAAGAAAACACAAGCAAATCATATAAGTTCCTTCTATCATAATTTGAAAAACAAGAAAATGGAACAAAATCTAAGCACTTTTTTTTCTTCCCCTTAAAGCCATAGCCATGCGTATTTTAGCACTCCCAACCCTTTTCAAGTTAAATCCAGAAACACACACACACATATATATTTTCTTCTCTACTTTCCAAATTGCAACTGGCTGGTTACAACCAATTCCAGATGCAAAACCATTTCTGAAACTTTACTAGTTTATGCTCCAGAATTTTAAGACAGGCTTTCTACAGGTATTAAATTTTAGGCATGAGAACAGACAAATGTATCTGATAGAAATTTTATGTATAAATCCATGAGGACTTTGTATGCTGGATCCATTGATATCTGGATGATCTTGGAGGTCTCTTCCAACCTGGTCGATTCCATGATTCTATTCTACGATACTGCAGAGCAACATGTGAAGTACGGGTAAGGTGAGTGCTTGTGGATTAAGTATTAGGAGATGAAACCTAAGTTACTATTTGCAGAACACACAGCAAGCAACAACATGGACTTTACAGACCTGTTTTAAATATCAAACCAATTTTTTTAAAAGTGTTTTATTTATGAAGCAAAGTTGCAATGTACTTCTGAAGTAACATTTTATTATATTTGACCTTCCTATCAAACAGATGATCTCTAATTATTTCAGAGAAGTGTTAGTGTTCCTTTAGAGTTTAGTCAAAGAGCATTTTGCAGAAATAGTAGGACAGATGTTTAATGCCCATCTTAATACTAGCTGTATGTCTAGAAAGGCCTTGAAATACTCAAAAAGGAAAAGATTAAGATTTTTTTAGTGAACCAGTTTCCTCAATGTTTTAAATACATTACTTGAGTAACCTATCTTTTTGTTTAGAGGGACTTGCCTAAGGTATTTTAAGTGACTAACTCTTTTGATTCTTTCTTTGTTAAGAGCAAAACCAAATCTCCCCTGGAGTCGCCTAGATGATTTCCTCCAAGCTGAAGCTGAATTCTCAAGTTCTTTTTCTGACTGAGAAAAATCAGTCAGAAGTCATATAAAATCACAAAGCAGCTTCATAAATATTTTTAAAAAAAATTCAATCTCATTTTTTGAATCCCTCAAATTCATGCACTTACTGGAGAAAACTAATTTAAAACAAACTCACAATGACCAGTTCAATTTCATCTTTCTTTCTGTCAGCTTGTCTTCCTACTGACTTTATATAAATTTCCAGACCATAAGATAAAAATATTGGGTGCTGTCAGAACCTGTACTAACATAAAAATCCTCTTTGGATTTTAGATTCTCATACCACAGTGACTAGAAGTCAATCACCTAGTGCTAGACTCACCAGCATGCATTTTCTGCCTACCAATGACATATATTTCAAAAGTTTTAGAGCGATAATTAATAACATTTCTTTTAGTTTGCACAAAATGTGATAGATTCTCTATTGGCCACACATTGTACCATAGCAAAACCAAATGCAGAGGAAGAGCACTGTAAAGAAAAATATACCTTGACTAACCCTGATGAAATCAGAAGTATTTCCAGATGTTCTTATTCTCCTCTTTTGTCCACCATACACAGCATCCTATCCTACAGAAAACTAACGTGTGTGCTTACATTTAAGATACGAATTACTTTTTAACACACTTATGTGTACACAAAAACATTTTTGTGTTTTCACTGGTGGAAATCAAGCTATTTGGATTTCAAATGCCATACCTTTTTGTTCAGCTTTGAAGTTTCTGTTTAAAAAACACAGAGGAGTAAGGAAGACCTCATTTCATACCAGAATAACAGAATAACGTGCGTACAGATGCCTCCTGTAGATCTTTACAATGTGGGTGCTCTGATTTCTGTTGCTGATCACATTGTTTCATTGCAGCATTCTTCACTCTCTTATGGACAAATGTGACCTTCATTTTCAAGCAGTGTTTTTACCTGATAGTATTTTGTTTGCTTTCAAAATGAGAAAATTGTGACTATTTCTACGAGACACAGATGTAGTATGAATCTGAGCTGGCATTACAGAGCTGCAAATCCCACATCCGATTTCCCAGTTACTGCAGCTGACCTCAATACTGCAGAATGCTTTCCCTTTCACCAAACCTCTAAGTGCTGTCAATAACAAAATAGCTTGTTTACCCAGCACTTGCCAATAAAGAAACAAAGCCCACAAGCTACAACCTAAAATCTAACTCCAACATTTGTGTCATATCTAGAGACACAATCACGCTGAAACATACATGGTTTTACTCTTTAAGCCAATTCAGAGTAGCTGGAGGTAAAAATACAAAACTTCTGTCTCATGATAGGAAACTGGTATTTATGATGATTTAAAATGTGCTGTTTTCTTAAGTGGAAGTGAGGAGATACAGTAAAAGGTCTTCAAGACTAGAGCATCACCAAGTGACAGTGAATCAGCCAAAAATAACATGAATCTGTCTGAAAGACAATAGTGCCTTATCCTCCTGCTTTCTCTTTAGTTTTTCTATTATAAAATAAAACCCAACAAAATTTCAATGTATCTTATAAGAGAAGTATTCTGATTTCTTTCCACCCTTGGACAATATTTGCTGAAGCTGTCTTTAAATGAAATACCAGTTGAAGATCTAAGCCGATTATGGCTTTTTGAGGTCACTGAGCTACATGCAAGTACATAGTTTCCCAGTGATCCTTCATGTACGCTCACTTCAGTACTCCACAAAAAAACCCCACAAAACTAAGAACACTGCAGCCTCTACCTACCTATTAAAGGTTGCTATTTTTTTTCCAAGTAGAAGACATTTCATTTATCGAATTAACAAACTGGTTAAATAATCTGGCTGTAACAAGATCTTAAATACAGATGAAAAATTCTTGTCCTTGCTATTATTGAGATGCCTACACAAGTTATATAATATTTAAGTCCCAGGCTCCAAGAATAAATTCAAGTCAGTATGTACTGAATACCAATTATCAATACCTCAAATTATTTCCTTTCTAGACATTAGAGTAGGAGGGAAGAGGTTTGTTTTTTCATATTACCTAAGATTTCTTTTAGTCCTTTTCAAGACACTAAAGATGTGGAAGGAATACAAACTTTCTCACAGCATGAATTTGTTTCTGTACCGTGTAAGCTTGATACCAAGCAGACATACTACCTAAGGCAGTGCTACTGCTTCCAGCACAGCTTCGTTTGCTTGAGCCTCTGGGTCACGATATATTTTGCACAAGAGGAGTCTCAAACGTGTTGGATTGGACAGTTGGAGAACATAATCTCAAAGGCCTTTGAGAACTAGGGAAGGAAGAATAAATTATTTCTTCCCCATTCCTGGCTACTCTAGATTGTCCCACTGCAGATCTACTTGCACTTCACATAGTGTGCTGGTTTGAGGCTAATTGGAATATTTTAATGGAGAAAATTATATTACAGGCTATGAAAAGAAAACAGTGGGGATGTCTACTTCATTCATAGGCTTGCTGAGATGTATAAGAACAAAAACACAAACATAGATAAGACAGTGTGTCTCTCGGTCTCTCTCTGGGAGCCAGTGTGTCTTCTCCTTTCTGCTGAATAACCTAACTAACCACTCTGCTTCTAACCCTCATGGCTGAACCTCCAAACTCACATTGTGTGTAAGCCAGACCCTGGGGTAAGGTAGAAAGGTGGGAAGAAGGTGGAAGGGTGGTTGGGAGCCCCTTCTGGGGACTCTGATTTCTGGGAGGGGTATTGTGTTTCTGTATTACCTTTAACTTGTATATTTCTGTAAATATTCATGTATATTGTATATGTATCTGCTTGTATATTGTGCTAAGCTGTAAATAGAGCTTCATTCCTTAGCTTCCAGCCAGCTGAGTCTAGACTGGGTGATTTTACAAAGTGTGTGTGTGTGGGAGGAACTCCCAAACCGTCACACATAGTCCGAGTAGTTTTTAAGCTCCTTATGCAACTATTTCAGCCTCTTCCTATGAATTCAACATCCAAATATCCCCTCCCTAACTATCAGACTTCCTCATTTCTTATCTAGCCTCCTATCTTGTCAGAATCCTTCAGTTTATTTCCTCACTCTCCTGTACAGCTAGATCACACGGTCTTCTTCCTCAGCAGGATAACTTACACAGGTAACAGAATCTGCTTAGGCTCTAAGCCAGTGTCAAGACCTGATGCAATTCAAAGCAGCTCCAGAAGAAACGTAAGTACTTTACAGTCCCATGCCATATTAGAAAGAATACTCAAGAAATAGAGATGTTTAATTCTTCTAGCAATAGATCGTAATACTTATTTCTCCTAGAAACAGCAAGGCTCTGCACAAAAGGATTGCCTCCCTCCCATCTAAAACAGCCACAACTTTTGTGTTTAAAAAAAATAACAAATCAAAATCATACCAAAACTCATCTACAGAAATCTCATAACCTTTCAAAGAAGCTTTAGTTTTAGCCACTCATCATAGAAACATTCTTGTTGGAAAAGACCTTTAAGATCATTGAGTCCAAACATTACCTAACTCTAGCAAGTCCGGTGCTAAACCATGTCCCATAGTGCCACATCCCTGAATCTTTTAAAGACCTCCAGGGGTGGGGATTCTACCAACTCCCTGAGTAGCCTATTCCAGTGATTGATAACCCTTTTGGTGGAGAAGTTTCTTCTAATATCCAACCTAAAGGTCTCCTGGTGCAACTTGAGGCCATTTCCTCTCCTCCTATCACTTGGTCCTAGGGAGCAGACCTCCTTTCAGGTAGTTGTAGAGTGATATGGTCTCCCCTCAGCCTCCAGACTAAACAACCCCAGTTCGCTCTGCCATTCCCCTTAAGATCTGCTCTCCAAACCCTTCACCAGCTTTCACTGCCCTTCTTTGGACCCACTCCAGGATCTCAGGGTCTCTCTCCTATACTGAGAGCCCCAAAACTGAACACAGCACTCAAGTTGTGGCCTCATCAGGAGGTGGAATAAAGTGATTACTCAGTTTTTGCAATCTGGGTTGCTGAAATGATTGCAAAAGTATAGTCTTTGTTGGAATTTGCCTTCTCCAATGTTTTCAGTTAGTATTCTCTCCTCTAGGAAACAGAGAATTACTCTTTGCATATAATAAAATTACCTTCAGAAAATCTTGGTGTTTCTTGTATTTTGGATGCCTCCTTTGCTGATTCCAGAGTAGCTAACTACGCCATTTTGGAATAGAATTTTATGAATTCAAATTAATGAGAATTTGCTTTGAATAGTTCTTTAACACTAAATCTGTCATTACATTTGTTACTGTGGTTCTCACCAGCCTCACTAGAAATCTGCACCAGTGACTTCCACTACTTCCTACCAGTCAAGCAGAAACAGCATTAAAAAATTTGTATTACTACTACAATCATTACTACAGCATTACTATAAGGAATTGTTTCCAAGGCAAAAATCTGCAACCTTTGGTTTGAGCAAACAGGGTAATATGGCTTTGGCAGAGAAAGGAAAGTAAAGACATAGCAATTTACTGTAATTGCAAAGAGCAGAATCATAGAATGGTTTGGGTTGGAAGTGATCTCTAAGGGTCATCCAGTCCAACTCCCTCTGCAGTCAGCAAGGACATCCTCAACTAGATAAAGTTGCCCAGAGCCCTGTCAAACCTCACCCTGAATATTTCCAGGGATAGGGCCCCAACTACCTCCCTTGGGCAACCTGTTCCAGTGTTCCACTACACTCATGGTGTGGAACTTTTTTCTAACATCCAATCTAAATCCGCTCTGCTGTAGTTTGAAGCCACTGCCCTCATCCTGTCACTGTGGCCCTTTGTAAACAGTCTCACTCCAGCCGCCTTCTAGGCCCCTTCAGGTACTGGAAGGCCACTATTAGGTTTCCCTGAAGCCTCCTCTTCTCCAGGCTGAACCACCCCAGGTCTCTCAGCCCATCCTCCTAACAGAGGTGCTCCAACCCCCTGATCATTTTCATGGCCCTGCTCTGGACCTGCTCCATCAGATCCATGTCCTTCCTGTATTGAAGGCTCCAGACCTGGATGCAGTATTCCAGGTGACATCTTACCAGAGCAAAGTGGCAGAATCTCCTCTCTCCATCTCCGGCCATGCTTCTTTTGATGCAGCCCAGGATGACCTTCTGTGCTGCAAGCGCACATTGAATGCTCATGTCCAGCTTCCTGTCCATCAGCACCCCCAAGTCCTTTTCCACAGGGCTGCTTTCTATCACCTCATCCCCCAGCCTGTATGGATAATGAGGACTGTTCTGGCCCAGGTGTAGCACCCTGCACTTGCTCTTGTTGAACCTCATGCAGTTCACTTGGGCTCACCTCTCCAGCTTATCCATGTCCCTCTGAATGCCATCCTGTCCCTCTGGCTTATCGACACCGTGACTCAGCTTGGTGTCAGCCACACACTTGCTGATGGTGCCTTGATCCCACTGCCTATATCATTGATAAAAATATTAAACAGCACAGGTCCCAGCATGGACCCCTGATGGACACCACTTGCCACTGCTCTCCATCTGGATGTCGAGCCATCGAGCACCACCCTCTGGATGTGACCATCCAGCACGTTCCTTATCCACTGAGCAGTCCACCCATCAAATCCATACCTCTCCACTTTGGTGAGGAGGATGTTGTGGGGGACTGTGTCAAAGGCCTTGCACCAGCCCATATAGATCACATCCACAGGTCATCCCTTGTCCACTAACAGTCACTTTATCATAAAAAGCCACTAGGCTGGTCAGGCAGGATTTGCCACTAGTAAAGCCATGCTCACAGTCTTGAATCACCTTCCTGTCCTCCACATGCCTTAGCATGGCATCTAAGAGGATCTGTTCCATGATCTTCCCAGGCATGGAGGTGAGGCTGACAGGGTGGTAGTTCCTAGGGTCCTCCTTCCTATCATTTTTAAAACGGGTGCAATGTTTCCCTCTTCCAGTCTCCAGGGACTTCACCTGACTGCCAGGACTTTTCAAACATCACGTAGAGTGGCTTGACAGCTACGTCTGCCCGTTTCCTCGGGACTGTGGGATGTATCCCATCAGGTCCCATGGATGTTCAGGTTCCTCAGGTGGTCACAAACCTTGTCTTCACTTACAGTGAGAGGAACTTTGTCTCCCTGGTCTCCATCTTGTGGGCATCATCAACATGACAGCCATGAGAAGAGGGGTTTCCAGTGAAGACTGAGACAAAAGAAGTTGCTGAGAATCTCAGCCTTCTCCTCATTCACTGTTACTAGTTCCCCACTGTTGCTCATCAGAGGCATACATTTTCTTTACCCTTCCTTTTCTGGTTTAGGCACCTGTAGAAGCCCTTCTTGTTTTTCTTTACATCCCTTGCCAAGGTCAGTTCCAGCTGCACCCTGGTCTTCCTGACCTTGGCCCTACACAACTGGGCAACATCCAGTTCTTCTCAAGCTTTGGAGAGCTATTGATGACCAGGTCAACACATAAACTCTCTACCAATAAAAAGGTATCACTGATGTGATACCTTTTTTATACTAAGTGTTTGATGGTTTAAGATTGATGATTGAACTGGTCTTTACATACCAATCTACCATCCCAACAGTCTATATTTTATATGACTTCTGTAGAAGCTATAAGAGACATAATCTGATCTTTCACTGACGGGCTGTGGGATCAGATGAATTTGATAGAGGCAAGGGTAGGTCTAGATTTTCAAATGCATTGGCTGACTCCCCTAAAAAGAGGATATTGACCTCATTGTAGTTGCCTTTTATGGCCAGTATTTGCTTAAGAATAGCATGAGGTATTGCCATTCATAAAGCACAAGGGCATTTCATGGTGCACACCATGAAAACAAGACTTAGAATTCTTCCTATTAGATAGGTATGATAGTTAAAACTCCTCAGATTCAAATCTTAGTACACCTTAGTAGTGAGAATAAAGACAGATTGATAGAAATTATCTATGATTTGCTGAAAACAAAGTCAAAGCAATTTATTAACTTGAATATCAGTACTCATTCTGTAAAAGAGAGAAAATATAATAGCATGAACTCCTTTCATTTGTGTAAGTCTAGTTGGGGTTAGGTACTACACAATTTAAAATATTTTAATTTCCTAAAAATAGTAAAACACAATGAAGAAAACTTTTAACTGCTAAATGACAAACCTGCTAAGAACTATTTTCAAAACCTGACAGTTTGCAAGACTGAGTCTTACTTAAAACTTAAATTCATGTAAATGGCTTTATTATTCCAACTTAGAGCAAATAATTTCACTAAAAGTTTAAAAAAAAAATAAATTTTTTGGAGATCAGTCGCTTTGATACAATGTCTGTATCACACATGAAACCCTTTTCTGGGAAGATAATCTGAAAAACTGATATTTAACAAATTCTAAAACACCAGTGTTAGGCCCATTTCTTATGTTCACATACCTAAATGGAAGATATGGTGGATTAGATCCCGACAAAAGTGTTCTGTAAGCTTCTTCTGGTGTCTTCTTCAGGTATATTACCTAACAGTGATGGAGGGAAAGGGAACAAAAGAAAACACGAATCAGCTCTGAGCCTGAAAGTCATTAACCCTATGTAACTTCCCCCATAATAAACCCCTAAGAATGTATACTATGCTTCTATGATACTTAAAGGCCAGAAAAGACACACCTACATAAAAATTCAGAAATTAATACAAGTCAACAGAAACTGAGGTTTTGTGTTAATCCCCTCCTTAAAAAAAACCCAAAACACAAAAAACCCACACATAAGACATAAGAGCCCTTACGACAGCCAAAAATGGCATCTCTACTAGTTCTCTGTCCAACTTCAAACGAGTACAAATGTTATCACAATAACTGAGAAAGGAAACATTTATCCACCACAGCTCAGTGAAGATTTTTCCAACACAAATTTATTTTGATTCATAATTGCCAGTATCAAGCTACTAATTAACAAAAATAACCAACTCAGCAATCTGACCTGTTATTATGAGTCTGCCATATAACTTAACACCCTATGACAAGGCTCAGTCTGCTACTGCTGAACCCCATCATCTGCACCGGCTTAAGCAAGAAATTAGAGTACCATCACATCTTGTTGCACTTCCATTCCTAAGTGTACGGTAAAACTGCTCCCAAAACAGCTTTAACTTGGGATGCACATTAAGCAAGTACATTATTTACAGAAAACAATTTGAGCCAGTTCACACTGGCATATTTCATGCTTACAAACACATACAATTTTCCCAGCCATTTCTCCTCAGCTCACCTTACAGCCAGCACCTACATGGCTGCTTTTTAGGTCTAAGCACATTCAACTGTTGAATATAAAGTATTCTAATAATTATTTTCTTAACCAAGACATAGGTTAGCTCTGATCTAAAAGCTTTATTCAACCTTTGACCAGTCCCTGGTACAAACAGACTAGTATGAAAAGCTTACTGGCTTCAAAACATTCTCTGAGGCTTCTGGTAAGACTTCACAAAACCTAGAAGCACCTTGTTTGTGACCATTGAAAAGTCTGCTGTAGTCTTGGCCATTTAGGAGGAACCCTGAACTTCTCTGTAACATTAGAGAAGTCTGCATCTTCTTCTGTTCTTGTAACACTTAAAATACTTTTTTTCCCTGTTAATCTGAATTTTATGACAGAAGTAACTTGTGCAGAATTCTTAAGGGTAAGGGCAATAATTTAGCAACTGGACATGATTAGCTCTAATATATCGAAAGTCCATTGTAAAAACTGATATTTATAAAACCTCTTCCTGAGATGCAATGTGCAAAAAGGCAAGCTATTACCAAAAAACGTTAAGACTGAACTTTTGCTTAAACTTGTGACTCTCTAATTACATCCTATAGCTATTAAAACATTTTAGAGTACAATGCATTTAAGAAGTTGTTTAACGGAACAATCCAAGTTGCATAATCACCACTGGAAACCCATTCCTTGAACCTGATCCACCATTTTCCATGTTTCATTTTACACTTAATATTTTAACACTAAGACTAATAAAACAAGCCTTCTCAATTAACATTCACACCTTGGTACAATTCATACCTATAAGACTTTGTGCTCTCGAAAAGAAAAGACATAAAATACAGAAGGCCTTACAGAGCACATATATTCTGTCTGAATAGCTGGATATTCAAAGTGTGATAGATCAAACTGCCAGTTATACACAGTTCTTTTACAGAGGAAGATGATTAGATTTCTTCAGGCCAGTAATTGCCCTATCATGTACACCAAGAGCACACATCATCTGCATCTGACTGAACACAGCATTTACAGGTAAAACACTCCCAAAATGCATATATTATTTCTTGAGTGTGAAATTACTATACCTAAGCTTCTGCGGTTAAAAACAATCTTCATCTTATTAGGTGGATTGTAAACATCTTTTTAGAATAAATACTGTTTTATGAATCTATTTGCATTAGTATCAATCACTATAGAAGGTGGTGAAGGAATTCCATGAAGACTTGCCATTTAGGAATACATATCTGTAGAAACAGTCCTGGGATGGCATACTTATGAAACATATTTGAAACCTTTGTGCAAACTATTTTCCCATGTTGTACTAAACAGAGTTGAACTGGAAAGTGATTCTATGGTGTTTTCAACACCAGATAAAACAAGGTTTTGTAGTGTAACTGTATCAGTTAAGAATTATTCTTGGTACATAGTATCTTCAATAATCAGAAGACACTTGAAACCTCTCCTAGTCTGACAAGAGAGTAACAGTATCAAATGCAGATGTACATCACTTGCATATGCTAGCAATGCAGAACTATAAGCAGCTTAAAACCGGCTAGGTGAAAGTTAAATGTGCATGCAGTTGTGGCACGCTAATTTACCTTATTGCACACATAAGCTACCATCTCTTTATTTGATGTGCCACCTGGGATCCATTGTGGCACACATATGCAGTTACACCATGGTATACATATTGCGTGCTACTCCCCACTACTTTCTTCAGAGGGGTTTCTACTGCCCTTCCCTCCCAGTAACAGCCCTTACCCTTAGCTTTGGCTGCCAAGCAACTCCTTCAAACAAGGACTAGCAAATATGCTGGACTATTCCCATGTTTAAGTCTTAAATACTGTAAATATGACAGAGTTTACTTAGCTGATGAGTCCTCTGGTTGTTCTGTCCTGCACCTTACAGGTTTCTTTTCTGTTCCTACAACCTTGCCTTGAAAGAAGTTCTCTTTTCATGGACAGCACCAGGCTCTCCTTGAGTCTAGTTAATAGTGATATGGGCATTTTCATGCCTTAAGCACAGAGAACAGCTAGGCAACAGTTACTGGAGATAGTCGTATAATAAGAATTGGACAAGGGGAATAAAATGATAATCACATCCCCCTCAAAATGCCAGTGCCCTGTGCTTTCAAGGGTTCTGAGAGGTACCAGAAGGTCACCTAGTGAAGGCAGTTACATGCTGCAATCTACGTATGTGCTAGATGAATGCTCTCTAGATATAGGCTTCATTAGCCCAAGGTATCTTTCTAAATGGAGAACGGGAGAGACAGCAATGTAAATAAACAAAAAAGCAGTCTGAACAGAATGCCTGAAGTTTATATAGAAACTATAGGAAGCAAATCATTACTGAAGATGCTGCAATTCAGACAGATTTTGTATCCAAAGCTTATAAAGACACATTGTCAAATTTGGAGGCTCCTTAAACAGAACATAAAGCACAAACCTGAATGTTAATTCCAGGCATAAGGCCTTTTATGGTCAAAAACAGTAACAGACTTAATATGCTAGGTTATTTGTTGTTCCATCAGTGCTACTCCTAAGGGTTGCAAATCTAACCCAAAGATTTTTAAAATTTGAACTTACCTCTATTTTTAATTATTTTAAAATTTAAACAGATGATCCCCAGGAGTATTTACACACTATTCCCATATTTGTACTAAAACATTCTGTTTAATTACAGGAATCTGCATTTACTGAGCTTTACTTTCAGCATGACCTCAGTCCTCAAAGAAACATACCCACTTTCACATAGCAACAAAGCCTGACTAAACAGACTTCTACAACTCAGTTAGCCACGTGGATGGCAGCTCAGGACCAGCAGTAGCTTACTAGATTTAATATTTTATCAGTGTAAAGCATGCTATTGTAAAGATTGAGTTTTCTAAAAGTGTCCTCCAATTTAAGACAGTAGAACAGGAAGATGAAATGTTAAGTTTTAGCTATACTGCTATGAAGATACACAAGTGTCTGTGCCAGTGTCAGCTTCGGACTACCAAACCTGATGTGACATCATGATAAATTAGGTCTGTGTAACTAAGGCAGCTCTGTACATTGCATATTATCTGTAATATTAGAAGGCTGAAATATCTAAATTTCTCAATGACTCTGGGTAGGCTATGAAAATTTACTGCGAATTCCATCCAGAAATCACTATGACTCTGGTCTCACTTTAAGAATGGCTGCCAGAAAAAGCTGTCTCCTCTCCAGAAAGAATCTCACTACTGCCACAGGCTAAGACAGCCAAGTTTGAAAGTAGTTTGTGGTTTGCCTTTTTGACATTCAAGACAACGGGAAACATGACCATCATCTGCCAAGCCATTCCCTGTGTGGTAAATGGGCCTAAGTGCCAAAACAAGTGCTTCTCTAAAACTCATACATCAGAATTTTCAGACAACTTTAGGAAGAATCAAATGACATTCTGCCTGCTTTCCTAAAGGATCATCCCCTGAGATTAACTTTTACACATAGCCGATGACTTGTAAAGGAAGGATAGAGGTATCAATGCGATAAGTAATACTTACAGCATATGCACCTATTAAAAACGCTGCGTTTGCTCGTTTCCTCTGGTCAAAACTGGTATAGTACACGATCTTCTTTCTTGATAGACTGAAATACTGGTTAAAAAAACAAAACAACAAGATCAGACAGAATATATACTTTAAGAATTTATTTTAAAAGTCACTTTTCCAAAACTGAAAAATAAGCCAGAAAAAAAAAAAATAATTGTAGAGGCATTCTTATGATTAAAGGAGAAAAATTTACCGATACCATGAACAATCTTCTTACATTATAGATAAGAGTGCAGGGAAACAACCAGTGTACCAGGGCAGATCTCTTAGTTTGACGTGTGATAATGTCCTATAAAATGCAGTTGAACCAAAAGGTTCAATAACAAAACACTGGATTTTTTTTTTTCCCCCACAAGTTTCAATAATTGAACAACAGCTTATGAATATTGATTAAAGACACTGAAATGGTTAGACTAAAACACCTTCCTATCTGTTAAATATTTTTAGCACACAATTCTGTGGAGACAAGACAAAAACTGAAGCAATCCAGCTTAGGGGCATTTTTTTAAGTTAAACACTACTCTTCTATCTATACTACCTAAAAATGGAGTGACAGACATTGTTAGAAAACTTCAACAGCAAGAGTTTCTTTAAAAAAAAAAAAAAAAAAAAAGATTAAATGACTGCACAAGTGAAAAGACCTCCCCCCAAAAAAATAGCTAGGCAGAGATAAAACTAGTAACACTTGCAAGTCTTTCTTTAGAAAGAAAAGGTGCCTCTGCCAGAATCCTGTGGAAAAATCCATTGAAAACAAGACCAACAAACACCAGAGAAGAGCACTAACACCAAACTGCAGCAAAACTGTTTGAAGCCAGATAGATAAAACAGTCACAAATGGTGAGCTGGACAGTCTATTGCATTATGTTTTAGTTTAACAAATTGCTATACTTCCAATATATTCAGTAACACTATCACTCATGTTTCTCCTGAGAGATTTCTACAATACAATTATTTTTGAGGAAGTCATCAACAGATATACTGAATTCTGCTTCTAAATATTTGAAGTGCATGTCTATTTTTAAAAGTCGCACACTTTACAAATTGCCTTTATGTCAGTCCTGCTGTTACCCACCTTCAGGTTTTTGACTGTAGTATACTTTCTTTTCCTACTTTTGGAATTGATGATACTTGGGAATGGGAGATAAGGTAACTGCTGCAGGAGTGTGTTTTATTTATGGAATTGCTGCCAGCTGTATTTTGCATCCATAAATTTGTAAACATCAACTCTCATCCTGAATATTCTTTCAATTTTTAGGACAGCTTTAACCATAGAATCAAATTTTGCAAAAAGAAACCCAAATGGGATGCTTGCTTGCAAGCATCTTACTCCCACCCCCCCAAGGAAATATGACTTTTAATAGCAGTTCTAACTGTCCACTCCAGTCTGGTCTTATTGCCCACAACTTCCATATGTGTAAGGAGTGCTAGTTTATGCAACTGATTATATCTAAACAGGACTGCAATTCCTAAGATAGCTGCTTTCTCTTAATTGGAAGAGGTTGTACCTTGAGACCAAGAGCAACTTCTCCCTCACTGTATATACAAATCCACAAAATACAAGCAGTTATTTAATTAGTGAAGCGTTCAATTACTATTAGAATTTGATAAAATTAATCTCAGCATTTTTAAGACCTCTTCTTTCTTGCCCTCCTCATTTTTTTTTAATTTTAGTGTTCTCTAACTACAATTCCACCCATGATGTGTAGGTGGGATAAGATTACAGTAGTTATGCAACAGTGACAGAACTTCAATTATAACTTGTTGACTTACTTAAAAGTGAAGTTCTTTGCAACAGT
The DNA here is from genome assembly GCA_013399055.1 of Ramphastos sulfuratus. NCBI lineage: Eukaryota > Metazoa > Chordata > Aves > Piciformes > Ramphastidae > Ramphastos > Ramphastos sulfuratus. The sequence goes on from WBNM01037376.1 coordinate 161,743, forward strand.
TTACAGCTCACCTGAAACACTGCCTTAAACTGCAGAAAAAAGCACATTCTGCTAGCTAGCCAGAAGGAAGTTCTATGTAATAAGACCATTTTCTACAGAAACTAGCTAAAATATGACAGCTCACCTTACAAGCTCCAAGAACATTTAAGTGAAAGCAATACATAATTTTCATTGTTTTATTTTCAAAATGCAAGGATTTAATCCTTGTAAGCCATATTGCCGTATGAAACATTTCAATGTTTTTGAATCCTGGCTGAAGTTTTAACACAACTGAAAGCTGACATTAATTAACAGCTCATAGCACAGCAACCAGAGGAAAACTACATCGGGATTTTACTTTTCAGAAGTCTATAAAATTCACAAATACAAATTCATAGTTCATAAGCCTGCAAGTACCTTCCTTCCCCTGCCTTTGATCTTTCATATTGGTATCATTTATCTCAGCAACACGCCCTCTCTGATTAACCCTGCCTCTGAATTTATTGTGTAAGGCTACACACACAAAACACAGCAGTTTTAAGCAATTGTAATGAAAACAGACTTAAACAGAAGAAATAAAGATTTCAAAATTAATCAGGGTTGCCAAGTCAAGCATTTTTCCCCCAAACAGAATTCAAATAACAAGTAGGAAGATAGCATGGCCAAGCATTTTTGGTTACTGTTGTCTTGACTAGATCATCATTAAAGCAATCAGCAATCAAAACACTACTAACATAAAAAGGTCTGTACAGCACAATCAAGACTTTAGGTCCAGCTTCCTCAGCAAACTGGTGTCCAAAGAAATTCTTCAGGTCTTCATAACAGAACTATTTACTATTTTAAAAATCAGCAAGCATAAAGTTACACCACTTCATTTTAAAAGATTGGTTTCCCACTAGCACATCTCAAACTGGTAGCCTTCTCCTTACTCGTCCCTCAGAAAGAGAGAGGAAAGCAGAAAACTTCCTCCACCACATTTAATTCCTCTCCCAGAGCAGAATTACAGTCAGAAGACTTGGAGAGGAAGTTTGTGTGATTTGTTTGTTTTAATGAGATCTTACACTCTCATTTCACCTGTTCCTATTCATAGATGTTTTGAACTTAATAAAAGTTTAAGTCTTAAATGCCTTTTGAGACACCACATCCACACAAAGGCTACCATGTCTTGTGGATTTCTTCTTCTGTGATAAGCAACTCAGAAAGACCTTTTTCAAAAAAAAAGTAGGTGAAGTGCATACCCAACCAGGTATGTATCAAATCACAGCAGAGGGCGTCTGGGCTTAAGCAGTGTGATTGCCTCAGGGTCCCAGAAGTGTTGCAACGTGGCAACAGCAACCATCCAACAGCAGAGGCTGAATTTCCAGAGAATGACAATCTGTAGTGCCTTTTACCATCAGCCAACTCCTGCTGTTGGTCATGGGATATGGTTACTCTTAGTGCAATGGTATGCAAGCAGCAGGTTGCCCAACAGGACTCCTTCTCTCCCTGTTGTTAGTCCAATCAGCACTTCCCATCTCAAACACTGGTCATAGGCTGCCTACATGCCCCTCATCACCACATGGCAATTATTCTACTCCTCTTGCTGCAGTTCATTGCACCAATGCTTTGCTGGCAGATAAGTCATAGGTCATGAACTTGTGTCTTACAACTTCTCCAAGCCTCAGGAATCTGCAACACTTGTGAATGACAGACATGAGATGGTGAGGGGTAGAATAGAAACTGTGAATTCCTAATTCTCAACCAGTGAAGCAGAACAGCAGTTAGGACTACACTACGCATCAGATGTGTGCTTCAGCCCTGGGATTTGGTCTTGCAAGTCCACTTGCCCATTGCAAATAGTACCTAAATTAGGACAAAGTCTGCTGTGTATTTTAATGGTTAAAAAAGCAAAGCTTACATTAGCAGGTACTGGCCTACCTCAGTGGTAGTGCCAATTAGACAGTCTGGAACCTATTCACGTGCAAGTTCTTATAGGCCTCCGGCGTTACTCAAAGATTTAGCTGTTTGATTTCAGCTATTACTTTTAAATGGTTGGACTATCAGGTAACCCTTCTCTATTATGCACCAGTTCAAATCAACCTATTTGGAATTAGTCTCCATTTAAGGCAGAGCAATAGCACTCCTACCCAGCTGATCTGCGTGAGATTTCTCTGACCTATTCCTGACCATCTGTACTCTTCACCTTGCACTGCAATTGTGTTTTGTTGTTGTTGTTTTTAAAACGAAAGTTACATTAAAATAACATCATAGTTTGATAAATCAATCCTGTCAACATCATCTACCAATTCAGTTTCAACCTGGCTCCTTTGTGTATGCTTTCTATGATAATAGATGATCTTTGTATCATACTGATTACAAGGCATTTATGATGAACACCTTGCCTCATTCAATACAGATGATGGTCTTGTTATAACAAGACTAAAGACTGCAGAAATATTCCTGTTTAATGTTGAATCATTAAACCCAAACAACAACAAACCCAAGTCCTGAGGTATTTATTATTTGTGTTCTTCTATTTTCTGTGGGAAACACTGGGTACCTAGGGCCCAGCCTGAAGGCATTCTAGTTCAGTGTATGAAGGTACATATCAACAATGATACATGAGACTCTTTCCAGGTCCAAAACTGATTATAGGAGCAATCCAAATCTGGAAAACACAGAACTTAACTCTCTAGCTCTCATTGCCATGGTGAAAGTTCGCTGTGCTGGTTTAAGGCTAATTGGAATATTTTAATAGAGAAAATTATGTTCCAGGCTGTGAAAGGAAAACAATGGTGATGTCTACTTCACTCATAGGCTTGCTGTGATGCTTAAGAAAGAACCCANTTAATGGTTCTTCCCTGCAGTAACTGCTTCACAGAGCAAGTATCCTCTAGAGTCTTTAATAACTTAAATATAAGGTCACAAATAGCAGAATTAAGGTTAAAAAAAAAAAGAAAAAAAGAGGAAGAACATGATCAATCATATGCTTGAATGGGATAATGGCACTGGAAAATAGTGTGTTAAGATAATGTATTTATAAGCTCTGTTTAGTGTTAAAACCAAAAGGGCAAATAAAATGTGATCCCAATATGAACACAAGCATTAAAAATTAGAAATACTAGAGTTTGATTTTGTTCATAACTATGTTTCTGCATTAAGAAGCAATGTAAATTTTCACTAGAAGTACTTTTTAGCAGAAAGCTTATACCAACTCTACAATCCCCTTGATTTGCAGACCTCCTCTTCAGACTGACTGACTTCAAGTCAGCATGCTCCTGGAAGTAGCAGTCATGAGTCAACCTGCCTAATGGTTTCATTTGTGCAGCAAATATTAGTCCCAAAATACAATGTCAATTTTGATACAGAAATCCTATTAATGGAAGCCAGTGCTGTCACATCTGCTGTCCCATATTCCACTGCTAGCAGTAACAAGTCTCATATTTCATATTAGAGATTTAAAGCCTTTATGTAGTGAAGAGTCTCCTCAGTATTTGCACACAAATAGGTTTTTTTTTTTTTTTTTAATCTGCTTAATTTCTAGTAGTTGATACATTTTCTATAAATACACTGCAAACTACTTTTTCATAGGACCAGGTTAAATCTACAGCTATGTGCTTGGTGTACTGAGTCTGGCTGGGAGAGTTCAGTTTTCTCCATAGCAGACTGCATGATGCTGTGTTTTAGATCTGTGACTAAAACTGTGTTGATAACACACTAGGGTTTTAGCTATTGCCAGACTGCTTGCACAGCACTAAGGTCTTCTGTTTCTCACTCTGTCCTCACAGCAAGCAGGCTGATTTGGGAAGATGCTGGAAGGGCACAACGCCAGGACAGCTGTCTACGGGGATATTCCATACCATAGAACTTCAATGTTCAGCTGTAAAACTGAGGAGCAGTCTCTCTAAATTACAAGTTTCTCAGAGAGTCACCAGGCATTGGTCTGGTGGTGGTAGGTGGCAAGTGCATTTACACCACTTGTTTTGTTACCCCTCTCTTCTAATTCCTCCACTTGAAAGGTCTTTATTTCAGGTCAGAAGTTTTGCTTGATTTTGCTCTTCCAAATCTCTTTCTCAGTCCCACATTGGGGTTGCAGTGGGAGTCAGTGAGCAGGTGTTCAGTTCTGGCTAAAATCAAGCTTGTAGTTTATGACAGGGCAGTGTTGTTAGAACAAAATTCAGTTGTGGTGATCTCCAGAATTAACTGCCGTGCTTACAGATTCTAGACAACTTTATAAAGAAAGGACCAGCATTGTGCAGTCAAAAGGAAAAGCCACCATGGTATCCTAAGATACCAGCATTTTCTTGCTAGTGAAGAGCAACTCAAAACTGCCTTGAATCAACAATTGTTATATGGAAACAAGAAAATCGTAATGCTTTTACAAATTAACTGATAAGAACTGACAATCCTTCAAGTAAGGCAGAAAAAGGAATCAGTTTTATATGCAGAAAAACACATTTCCATAGTATTATTAAAAGCAACATTTCATTAGATTGAATGAGATTTAAAAGTTTTAGCTTTTCCACCAAACGCAGTTCAGCTCAAATAGTGTGATTTCAGGGCCTATGTTTTGTTCCTGTTCACAGGTATGGGCATTAGCTTGGTTCTTTTTTCAGTTACTCATACCACTAGACACATTTCATTAGCTGCAAACCCATCTACCTATTTGTTAACATTGTCTTGAAACTGTAAGGCTACAAAAAAAGGTGGACACAGCCTTTAGGGTTCATGTCTCACCCACTAAGCAACAATGAGAGCATATTCAGTCACTCTGCTCTTCAGAGGAAGAAGAATTCAGAACCAAGAATAATCTTAAACCTTAGCAGGAACCATCTAGATAATGAGCACCGAACAACCACTTTCAAACCAGATATTGCATTTTAACTGAATTTTGAAACACAAACATATAAGAACATTACTTTTAAACAAAGCTTACCTTTAACTTCTTATTCAGTTTACAGCAGTATCTGTATAACATTGCCAAATTTAAAGGTCCGAAATCTCCATAGAAACTGGGAGAAAAAAAAACCAAACAAAAAATATGTTACTTATACAAAAAAAACACAGAAATGTCAACATGCATGTTGTTGATACTTAAAGCTGCAACACAGTACAAGAGATAAGTACTTAACTGATTCATTTAAGAGAAGACGATAGTAACAATTAATGTGAAAACATTTGTAGCTTCAGTTTAGGATACTTTTTATTTATTCCATGATATCTAGTCAGGTTTTGGCCAAAACTACCAAGCAAAAAACTTCACGATATGATCAGCTCTCTTTTAAGCCATGCTGATGGCATCCTAGGTAAAGGTTCTACAACTCTTTAAAATGAGACTGTATCATTGGATATTATGGAAGAGTAAGTTAAATAAAATTTACGGGTAATAAATTTTATTTATTAATGTCCTATCTTGATCTGACTGCATTTTAAGCTTATTTCTTTTTAACCCATCCTACACTATTCCAGAGATTACATATACACTTTACATATAATTATGTCCCTTTGTGCCTCCAATCCTCTCATCTCTAGGCTGTTCTTTCAATTTATTATTTCATGTCTTCTGATTGATCTTATCTCCTCTAGATTCTTCTTAAACATTCATATTGCCTTTGAAGCAGCAATCACTGCTAAGAACTAATAACAACAGCCCGCACCGGAGAATTGTTGTACATGAAAAGTAACAGTGCTTTTTCTAGATAATTCTTCATATAAGCACAAGTAATAACAGCCTTTACCCATACAATTTATGACACCTTCTAGAGCCTTCCCCCTCCCCACCCACTGTGTAAAATTTTCAAAAGTTCACTTGTAACCTTTCTCCATTTCCTCTTTGTATACAGTAGTCTGTAGATGGTCTGAAAACTTGTTCATGCACACAGTATAAATGACAGTGAAAACAGGACTATAAACTATTCTAATCTGCTTTAAGTGTTTTGACAAAAGAGACAGGCCACTTCTTGCCCACTGACAAACAAAACAAGATGGCTATTGCCATCTGAACATATGAATTTGGGAAATGACAAAAGGAAAAAGTATCTATCAGACTTTGAAGGAGTGAAAACTCACTCCAATTAGATGATAGCATAGATGGAAGTACCTTCAAGCTTTCTTCCCCATGAAAGAAGTTTTGTTTTTCAGGAAAACCAATTATGTTCCAGTTAAATGTAAGAAAACTTTTATTTTGAACACAGTCAAGCATTGGGAAGATGTTGCTCAGACAAGCTAAGTCACAACACAACTGTACAAGGCTCTGAGCAACCTGCTCTTATTGACCTTGCTTTGGGCCGAGGTGGAGGGAGGGAGAAGTGTGTGCATGTGGTGTTTGAATTACAAGATCTTCAGAGGTGCCTTTCAAAGTAGCAGAATATCTGAAGCTTAAGTGGACATAATAACACAGTATGAATGCACTATCTTTTTGGTGCTCATAACCTTACTAACATCCTCCTCCCCACGTTCTCTCAAAGGAGACAAGGCCAGTGCAAAAAGAGACCACTTCATTAGTTTGATCACTGTCTAGGACAAATAGTCCACTTGCTACACCAGTGCTGTTGTAATATCATCTACTTTACAACAGTAAATAAAAACATAAGCCTTTGTTAAGATTCAGAGCAACCCTTCAGTACAAATCATTGTGACATAACGCCTAGTTACAGAAGCTTGTTAGCTGGGTCAAAGACTGAATTGTATAACTATTAGGACTTTATTTGTAGTCTGCACAGAAGTCAATTAACTCAAGGGAAAGTTGCAGTAGAAGTAAAGCAGGGTTTAACTCTAGAACTCCTCATCTTTTCTTACGTAAGGCTGCCAGCCATGGCCAAGGGTTGGTCATTTTTAAAACAAAACCCTCCACACAGTTTTTAATTGAGATTAAATTTTTGGTTTTAAAATGTTCAAAGTGGACAAGAAGTTAAAACTGGAGCTTGAGTGAATGTAGCTTCTAGAAAAACAACAACTAGTAACATCTCTTCCCAGTCTGCTGCGCTAACACCGTCTCTAAATCATAAACCCCCACAATCCTATCTTGTTCCATTAACTTTATTCTGTCACTTAAATTATTATAGAAGAGTATAATGTAGGATTTTAAGATTCTTTTGTGAGAAATACTTTGAAAAGAACTGTGGAAAAGTGCAAAATTATATGACATGAAGTGCTGGAAAAGCACATTTAAAATGAATTTACAAGTCAATTTATCCACAAAAGGCTTGGTGGAGATAAAGATAAAATACATTGGAGTCTACCCATGAACTAATTATATTTCAAACTAATTATATTTCAAGCTATTCAGATCCTCTCTGCTGCCAATGTCAGTTATTTTACTATTTCTCCATCACTTACTACTATTAAGTATGCTGTGTTTCTCTTAACATGGTGGCAGGGGCAAGGATCAATGTTTAAGTGGCACTACCACTACTTGTCTATATTGCAGAAACAATCTTTTTCTCAGAATGTAAACAATCATGAAGGAAAAGTACTTTTGGTGATCAGCATTATCATCCACTGACAATTTCCAAGTTACTGGCATAATACCAGGTAGGCAGTATAAGCCAGCCACTGGCTTCATCGACTGTGGTAGATACATGCAGGAGAAAGGCTGTCATGTGTGTAAATCTAACTCTCTCCATTTAATACCTCTAAACTGGAATAAGTTTCAATAGCCCCATTAAAAAAAACCAAAAAACAAATGAAACAAATGTTTAAAAAAACTCTAAATCAAAGCACCTCTAAAAAACAGTACAAGGCTCTGTAATGAAGTCAGTGAACTCTGACCTAAAAAACCTTCAATGTACATCCTTAGAACTAACCAGTTTCCAACATGTTGAAACCAACAGAGTTAATCTTGCACACCCCTCACTACTTTTGGTATAGCCACAGTAATGTTCACAGTATGTTAACAGTTTCAAACTGAAAGAACAGAGATTTAGATTAGTTATTAGAACAAATTCTTTACTGTGAGGGTAGTAAGACACTAGAACAGGTTGCCCAGAGTTCTGGATGCCCCCTTCCTGTAAGTGTTCAAGGCCAGATGGGACGAGGCTTTGAGCAACCTGGTCTAATAGGCGCCCATAACAGGGGGGCTGGAAATAGATAATCTTGAAAGTCTCCTCCAACCCAAACCAGTCCATGATCTGAATAGTAAGTTTATCTTGCAAGATTAGAAAGAAGTCAAATAGTATTATTGTAGTCACTAATAACGAACTTTGATCTTGGGGAACTTTATATGGCCCTAGGTCTGCTAGCGACAGATGGGGTACATCTGTCTCAGAAAGCGAGAAAGATCCTGGCACATGAGCTGGCAAGGCTTGTTGAAAAGGCTTTAAACTAGGCTGGAAGGGGGAGGGGGTTAAACACAGCAGTACTAGAGACAAACTGAGGGAGGCTAAGGGTGGTAAACCAGAGACAGGGGTAAAACCAGCAGCCCAGCTGAAGTGTATGTACATTAATGCACACAGTATGGGTAATAAACAAGAGAAGCTGGAGGTCTTGGCACAAGAGGAAAACTCTAATGTTGTTGCCATCACAGAAATGTGGTGGGATGACTCACACAACTGGAGCGCTGTAATCAATGGCTGTAGAATCTTCAGGACAGACAAGTGGGAAAGAAGGGGTGGAGGAGTGGCCCTATGTATTAGGGAGGCTCTGGACATCATAGAAGTAGAGATTAAGGATGATCAGGTTGAGTCCCTATGGGTGAGAATTAGGGGAAAGGCCAACAAGGCTGACATCCTGGTTGGAGTCTGTTATAGACCACCCAACCAGGAAGAAGAGGTTAATTTATTATTCTTCGAGCAGCTTAAGGCTGAAGATCATTTGCCCTTGTTCTTTTGGGTGATTTTAACTTGCCAGAC
>WBNM01037379.1:0-21795 GCA_013399055.1 Ramphastos sulfuratus
TTGAGTGTCTACTCCATCACAGTGCTCCAGTTGCTGACCTGCCCCTGGCTGTATGTGCCTTATTTGCCAGATCACTACTGAGGAGCAGCATCATGCAGTAGATGCAGAGCTGGCAGCTGGGGAATGGGAACTAAGCGCTTTGCCAGCTGGCTAATCAGCTGAGGAACAAAGATGATAGCTTATCTATGTTTGCTCTGGTCTGCTCCCAAGAGATTCTTGTCCTTCAGACTGTCATGACTCTTGAGTCACTGCCATTTTTCTTCACTGTGGTACTGATCTTGTACATTTTGCTCCTTTTTCTTATAGATATTTATCATTTTCCTATATTTTTACTTTTATTTGTGATGGTCATCTAAATCACTGCTGTTTTCATCACAGAATCACAGAATCACAGAGTCATTTAGGTTGGAGAAGACCTCTAAGATCATTGAGTCCAACCATTGACTGAACAACACTATGGCCATTAAGCCATGTCCTGAAGTGCCATGTTTTTTGAATACCTCCAGGGACAGTAACTCCAGCACCTCCCTGACCAAGCTGTTCCAATGTCTGACCATTCTTTCAGTAAGTGAATTTCCAATCTAACCCTCCCTTGGTGCTATTTGAGGCCATTTCCTCTTGTTCTATCACTTGATACTAGGGAGGAGAGACAGATAGCCGCCTCACTACGCCCTCCTTTTAGGTAGTTGTAGAGAGGAATGAGGTCTCCCTTCAGCCTTCTCTTCTCCAAAGTAAACAATCCCAGTTCTCTCTACTTCTTATAAGACTTGTTCTCCAGGCTGTCACCATCTTTGTTGCCCTTCTCTCGACATACTCCAGCATTTAAATGTCTTTCTTGTAGCAAGTGGGATGGGTTAGAGCAAATCCCTCTCCCAGTAAATTCACTACAACTCAGAATTTGGAAAGTCAGAAAAAATGAAACTATTTTTTAACAGTTTAAACTAAACATAACAATATAAGGAGAATAAACTACTACAGAATATAATAACCTTAAAGAAGATGGGGATGGGGGTCAGGTGCTGGTGAAACAGCAAAGCGGCAGCCAGAACAGAGGCAAGGAAAGATAGCAGCTGGTACAGCAGAAGCAGCAAAGGAGAAAAGCTGTGCTTCCAGACATAAAGGTTTTGATGCTCCAGTGAAATTATATTAACTTATGCATTGTTGCCATTTTATGACCTATCCCTGGAATGTTCACCTCTCCACTCAGAAACTCCAATACTCTTCCTCTTTTAAGTTTCTCTGTTCCCAATTTTTTTATGTCTGAGCTAGAAATCTAGCTCAAACGGCCACAGCAAGGGATCCAAACTAAACACCATATTCAAGGTGCAACCTCATTGAGGAGGATACCTGCCTTATTGGCCTTCCCCTTGATTCTGACCCATGAACATGTAACCCAATCATCATCATCACCAACTTTAGTATAACCAAAACACCTCCTGAAATACAGGGCTAAAGCGTGGCCTTTCCTTCATTCCCTATCCCTTGTGAGGAGTTTGTAGCTATTGACTGGAACACTCCAGTTGTGTGAGACATCCCACCATGTTTCTCCAGTGACCACTATGTCGGGGAAGGGGTAATTAGGTACTGTGAGGCGATATTATAAAAATATTAATATATAATTCATTAATATTAAATAATCGGAACTCGCACCACCCCAACCACCATTTAATAATAATAATAACAATNGCGGTTGCTCTCCCCAAAACAGAAGGAGAGAGAGCAGAAAAACGTGTCTGCATAAGCCAGGACATTTACAAGCCTGATTTGGCCTGTCCAGGCCTACCACGACACACTGTATCACAGTTTTCCTGATGCACAATGGCTTCCAGTTCCTTTTCTTTGTTTCGCATACTGTGTGCATTAGTGTAGGTGCACTGCAGTTGGTCTAAAGGTCTTGCACGTTTTTGAAGGGAGAAGACCTAATTGCTACCTGACTGTTCTTAGGTGCTCCTCTGGTTGCTAACCCATCAACAACCCTTGTGTCTTTGCTGCCATGTGGGTCTCCACTACTTCCACTAATACAGCAGACCAACAGATATCGCTAGCACACCATCCTTCAAATATTGGCCTGTTCCCCTTGGTCTTACTTCAATCAAGCTTGTGTCCTACCACCTTCCAAACAAGTTTAAAGTTGTTAGCAACAGATAAACACAAGATATTGTCAGTTTGGACTAGCTAAGATGCTGCCTTATTCCCACAACCTCTGTTCTATGGTGTGCTGGTTTGAGGCTAATTGGACTATCTTAATGAGAGAAATTAGATTATAGGCTGTGAAAAGAAAACAATGGTGATGTCTACTTCACTCATAGACTTGCTGAGATGTATAAAAACAAGAACACAAACATAGATAAGCCAGTGTCTCTATCTGTCAGAAGTTGGTGTCTGTGTTTTCTCCCTGGGCTTTTGCTGTTCTGCCTGGATCTGTGTATCGCAACTAATCATTCTGCTTCTAACTTCCCTTGCCGATCCTCCCAACTCACCTTGCATGTAAGGCAGATTCTGAAATAAGAGTGGGGGTTGGTAAGAAGGTGGAAGGGTGGTTGGGAGCCCCTCCTGGGGACTCTGATTTCTGGGAGGGGTATTGTGTTTCTGTATTACCTTTAACTTGTATATTTCTGTAAATATTCCTGTATATTGTATATATCTCTGCTCGTATATTGTGCTAAGCTGTAAATACAGCTTCATTCCTTAACTTCCAGCCGGCTGAGTCTAGTCTGGGTGATTTCATTGTGTGGGGGGTCAAGTAACTCCCAAACCATCACATATGGAGACCTCATTGCCTACACATCTCTAAACTGAGCATAAAAGAAGAAAAAAGAGCTCAGTCTATGCAGAAGTCCTGGCAACTGAGCATCTGTTTAGTGCTTGTGATGTATTCTTCTGAAAGGTAACTACAGGATTTTTTTCAAAAAAGAATTGCACACTTACCCATACATAATGATTCACAAGCCCAGGTTCTTTTTTTTTGTCTTGTTTCTTGAGGTTTTTTGGTTTGTTTGTTTGTTTGTTTTTTTAATTTGTTAAGTTTCATAACTAGTGAGGAGTGAGATAATTAAATTAATGAGCCCTACCCATATCAGATCAGCATCTTTTGAATTTTTTTGCAAGGTGAATAACAATGAAGCTTAGCATTAGGCTGCAAGTGTTGCTAATTCCATGAGCACCAGTGAGTAAAGAGAAGGGCATCTGGCTTATAGTCTGCTATCAAGTTGTACTAGAGATTACTTATGACTGATTATTATTTGCTAGTTTTCAAAATACGGACAAAAAATGCATACAACTGCTGCTGGGTGACATATTTAGGCTTTAGGGCTGTTCTTCCAACTGGACAACCAGGGGTGCAATTGTAATCTGTATCTTGTTTTGCATCTCACCACAATAATGAGTAACATAGCAGGTCTCTCTACTTCCAAATACTTTCTTGTTCATAGTAGCCTTTGATTTGCCATAGAATTTCCACAAATATTTGTCTCTAAGCTTGATTAGGTGACAACAATTGCCTTCTAGTCTAGGAATCATGAAGATGGCAAATGTTTTCCTGGGGTTCTATGGGTGAAGAGAGCTTTCGTCTTAGAGTACTTCAGCTCAGCATAATTGATTTTGTTAGGGCAGTTTAGAGATGCAGTGAAATTTAAAGAGATGGAAAGTATGGTGGTTTCCTAAAATCGAACCAAGCAATGCTGCAAAGAAATCTGAAAGAAATAGGATGTATTCAATTACTGCCAAACTTCAAAACATTGAAGAGAAGAAAGACAGATAAAAGAGGCAGAAAGGAAGAAAAGGCAATGTGCACAGTTATGCCTAATTTCAAAACCTTCAGTTTCAGAAAGTCATCATATCATGAAGAGAGTCCCTAAACACAGAAATCAAACTAGGCAAAACTACAAAGGTGACACAGACAACTGTAACAGGTTCACAATGAAAGTAGGAAGGCAAAACTAATTTTCTGTCACTCAGTGGACTTCATCACAGATTCTTCAAAAAAAACTTATCACAGTATTTGTCTGGCCCTTATTCACCATCTTTCATTTCTAGGATGGTACTATGGTGTGAAATGTCAAACCAACACCTCAGAATCAGCTTGTGTTTTATTTTGAGCCACTACTAGCATGACACATAATGCTAGAAAACTCATTCACTCTTCCTGGTTGAGGGTCTTAATCTACAAAATGCAAATAATTATACTAATTTTGGAAAACTTGATGAAAACCTATCAATTACATATACTTCTATAATTATTAGTCTGGTGCATTGCTGATGACCTTGAGTCTTCAGCTTCATATCTAATTTTGACAAAAGACAAGAAAAATAGTGCAGCCTAAAATGAAGTATTTTTACTGATTTTCTATCAGTACTATTTATCTTTCTTCAATTCCTCTTCTTATTGTTTTCTTCCTGTAAGATACTCTGCAAAAGAAATTTAACTTCTACAAATATTTTTTTTAAGATACTGTGGCCGTTTGAGTTAGACTCCTACCTCAGACATAAAAAAAATTCAGAACAGAGAAACTTAGAAGTGGAAGCTCTGAGGCGAACATTCTAGGGATAGGTGTCATGGTAGGCCTAAACAGGCCAAATTAGGCTTGTACATGTCCTGGCTTGCCCAGGCATGTTTTTCTGCTCTCCCTTCTTCTGTTTTGGGGAGAGCAACCGCGGGAAGAGGGACAAAGAACCTGGCGCCACCAGGTCTGGGGTCTGTGGCCTGCCCAGCAACTGCGGTAAACAGGGTGCACACGGTTGCCTTATGCAAGTCCCGTGATCTGCCCAAAAAAGGGTAAAGCAAGCCTATGGCTTCACCCAATATGGCCAAATCTTGGCTAACTGCCATTTGATTGTCGTGTCCAAAGGCCCATTAGCCTTCGGGCTGTATTGGATAAAAGGAGATGAGCAGGGAACACGGGGTGCACGCTTTACCATTACAAGGTGTGTCTGCTTGCATCTGTGCCTGCTGCCTCCACACATTCGGCCTGCATAGCTGGCCTGACACCGTGCCCAAACTGCACATCCCAAGACATCCTGCCTGCACCTGAAAGCCTTCTGCCCAGACGGAGGCCCTGGAGACCACACAGATCATTCAGAAAGCCAGGAAAAGGTCAGAGATCGTCTGTCTCCTTTCTCCAGCGCCCAGAAGCCTGGGGAAACTCTAAAGCCCCTGACGGCTACCGACAGCAACCCCACCACGAGCCTTGGGTACTGTCAGATAATACCTTTTTGTGAGTAAATGCCAAAACCCTCTTGTAATTAATAATTGCCTCCTGCCATAAGCAGAAAGTTGCTCCTTGTGTCCATCTAGTGAGCAAGCGGCATACTGGCCGCAAGCGGTATACTGACTGCAAAGCCTTCTCTGCCAGTTTAAATCGAGTTCAGTTAATGTATATATTTAATAGTTATTTCCAGATCCTATTATAACCTGTATATAGTTTCCATAACGTTGCAAAGAGCCTGTTATTATTATTAAATGGTGGTCGGGGTGATGCGAGTTCTGAATATTTAATATTAATAAACTATATATTAATATTTTTAAAATATAATCTCACAGTAATTAATTACCCCTTCCGTAACAATAGGCCATATAATGGCAACAATGGATAAGTTAATGTAATTTCATTGGAGTATCAAGAGCTTTATGTCTGGAATCACAGCTTGTACCTTCCCCTTGCTGCTTCTGCTGCTTCATCTGCGCCTGCTGCTATCTTCCCCTGCCGCTCTTTTGGCTGCTGCTGCTTTTGCTGCTTCGCCACTGCTTGACCCCTTCCCCATCTTCCTTCAGGTTATTATATTCCTGTAGTAGTTATATTCTCCCTATACTGTTATATTTAAACTATAAGAAATACAATTTCTCCTTTTTTTTCTTTCCTGACTTCACAAAAAAAATCCATGTTGTGGTGAGTTTATTCTACCAGGGGAGGGATCCACCCTAACCCGGTACAGATACTCTGTTGAGTTTATCAATCAGGCACTAGTCTGTTATTTCATTTATAGGAACAAAAAGTTTCTTACTTCTTCAGAAACACTTCAGCCTGTGATTTGCTCCTTTATCTGTTTAATCCAGTCCTCTGACTACTGGTATTGATCTTAATGATTTTAAAGGTGCCTAACCACTTTCGCCATACAAAATGTTCTTAAATGTTAACCTGATCACAAACATCCACACAGTGAATTTGGTAGGATAAAGTACCGTGGACCCCAATGCACAAACCCATTCCTTTCCATGCTGTTGCAGCTCTGTGTCTGTGATTTGTCTCTGTGATGAAGATACTAAATTCTTCATAGCTTCCAGATTATGGACGTTCTCTTCCTAGCAACAATCTAGCTGGTCATTGAGCTCAGGTATCAGCTCTTCTGATCTACTTTTGCAGTTTCTTGCTGTAATAGATGTTAATTATCAAAGATTGGCAGAAGAAAACTCACTCAAAGAATGGCAGGAGTTATAGATTGCATGTATAGAAGTTCCATTTAGAACCAAAGGTCGCTATTTAAAATGTCCCAAAGCAAGAGCTAACATTACGTCCTTCTGCTGGACCTAGCAAATGCTTACTTTCTTACAAGTTCTTGAATGCATGCTGTATATCAGAGACCTTTTCTTCCAATACTGGTTCATGTATATGAATTTTTAACAACCATAGACAGTCTTTTCAAGTAGCAGCTTGTCACATGACATGTCATAGATACCAACCAGCTTTTTTTCCTTTTTCTTCTTTTTCTCCTAAATGAAAATGTTTCTTCTGGCAGCCTCTTAAAAACTACTTCAAAGAAGTCATCTCAAGGTTTTTGGTTTTTGGTTTTCAGTTGACCTACTATTTTGATTCTTCCCTCAAGAAAATTACCCAAGATAGCTGAAATTTGAAGAGTTTGATCTAACGGCTTAATTTTTTTTATTTTTTAATAGGAATGTATTTCAAGGCTGTATTTCAGTTTTACTTTCAATAATTCTTTAGTTTATATCTCTCAACTATAATGAAGATCTATGAAGATCTATAAAGGAGTGAGAGCTGGAGCAATTTTAGTAGCTTTTAAAAACTACTGAACTAACAAAACCCAGTCTCAATCCCACACAGTACATAGGACATGCTTTGTTCCAGTCATATGAGTTGATACAGTAAAACTGAAATGATACTTGAGACTTGTGTCTCAAAGCTAGTATGTTAAAGTGCTTTATTAATTGACTGCTGAGAGAGCTAAGTCTACAGGTTACCTACACAGGCTAGCCACAGGCAGCAATGGGAGTTTCTCCCATGCCACTCATCTGCTGGATTGATGAACCCATCATCTAGTTATCTCCTAGCCTCTTTTTTAATATGCCACCAGTTGCTGCCCATTCTACATAAATTCTAACCACATAGTGTCACTTTATTAGGCATTTTTCAGTGGACTTCTCTTTTACAGGACAGTTGACTGAAACTGTATTTTTTACTTAATTTAGAAATAGTGTTTTATTTGAAAAGCCAAGCATTCAAAGTTATGAAATGCTAAAAGGCTGTCTATCCAACCTTAATTTAGCACCATGTATGTGCCAGTCCCTAACAACATAGACACATTTTCCTCCTGTTTCCAGCTTCATTCAGTGTAGTGGGGTATGCTTAGAGAATACAGCATCTGTATGGAATCTTAGAATTATACCATTCCTCATGATCCTTTCTAGGCCATTCCTCACAATAGTGCCCAAATTAATTATAAACTTTAATGATTATATTTATACTAGGAGATGAAATGCATCATGTTATCTCTGTTTACCATCCACGGAAGTGGAACAAAATCTCTGGAGGCCATGCAGGAAATAGATGGAAGAACTGGAGCTTGAACTTGGGGCCCAGTACAGTGTTTGTTCCTTTGGATCAAACCACTTTCCTCTGGGAAACTGCCTTGACTTTCTTGTCTTTTGTAGCTTTGAGCATTCATAATGCCTGCTCATACTCATTAAAATAGCTTAACCAGAAAATAAAGTACCAGTCAAAAAAATGTTCTGTCCCTGAAGCAACAAAACCAGATATCTAAATGGGACAAGTTTTTCAATGAGCAGAAAGTTAATTTCAATTAAACTGAAGGTGCATCTTTTCCTCATCCTAATACTTACCCATTCTCACTCCACAGAACTCAGTATGCACTGGGGAAGGCACCACTTGTAGTAGGGGTAGCGTAGAGCTACACTTGTACCAACCGTCAGGCCAGAACTGGTGTGACCGCTGATGCACTGGCACACTACTGCCCAACTGAATGTAGGATGGACAAATGTGGTCTGCTTTCCTGTGGTGACAGTTGGACATGTATCATAAATCCAGTTCCCAATTTTTTTTGAAAGTTATTAGGACTTAAGGCTGTAGTATTGCTTTCCCTTTCTCTGTCTGTATATGACTGAAATTAACCAGCTTGTTCAACACCTAGTATGGAAGGGACTGGTGGGCAAATGGATATGCAGACCATGGAAACACATACGCCATCTTTCCTTGGCAAACAAGAGGCAATATCCATTTCCTGCAAAAAACTCTGCTACAAGAGAAGGGCTTCTAGCTCTGAGAAGACAAAAATACCTGCAGTTACCTAAATAGGTTTTTGCTCCTTCAGCCATCATTACAAGAATGCTGTTCTGATACTTGCAGGGACAATGACAATGTAGAATCTTTGAGTAAGTTTTCCTTCAGCTATCAAGTTGTTAGACAATAGAGTGCTAATGCTTTTCAGACATAACAAACAGACATAAATCAGTTTAATAAAAAAATAAGTTGAAAACCTAAAAGCTCTACACTTTAATAGCAGTGCCTGGTGTCATGTAGTTTCCTTAGAAGATCTGAGAAAAAATACCTGTTCATTATTATAATTTAATTCAGTTAAACTTGTTAAAGAATAAAAGTAGTATCTCCTGTGATATCTCTGTATGATAAAGGTGTGTTGATAATTCTTTGCTAACCAGCCTTCCTCAGTATATCTGTGGTGTGTGTCTTTCAAGGGAATGTTATGAAATGGACCCATTTCCTGGGCTTGTCTAGAATGTACATGTTCATGGTATAACACTTCCTTCTTTCCCTTAGCTTTTGCATCTGAGATGACATCATATGGTATGGAATACCCCTTTGGTCAGTTTAGGTCAGCTGGCCTGGCTGTGTCCTCTCCCAGGATCTTTTCCATCTCTCATCTTGCTGTCCGGGTGGAATGTTGGAAAAGCACACTCTTGATGCTTGGCTCAGCAGTTCCCAAAACAGTGGTGTGTCAACCCAGCTGGATCACTGCAAAACACAACACTATGAAAGATGCTCTGGGGAAAATTAAATCCAGCTCAGACAAACCCAGTACAGTACCTTTGTCTGGTTCATGTTGACTATCAGGTCCATTTGCTGGTTATCTGTGATGCTGACTATACTTCCACATAGTTCACTATGATTTAAACATGCCACTGAATTATCATGGAACTGGGCTCTGAGTTTACATACTTCTCATGCTGCTAGATTTTGCTCAAAGTTTGGTTGAACACTCACCACCTGTGCCTGCCTTAAGCTATCACCATAATACACCTGTGTTTTCAATTTTAAATTCTCATTCGATGAGAATTCTGAACAGCTGTGAGAATGATAATTTGGTGGCTTCTAGTATTTACTGCAGTATTCTAAACAGCTGCAAGATGAACTAAATAGTTTTCTTGGTTTTTTTAAGTTCAGGTAACCTGTGTATAAAGACTGGAACTAGAGACTGTATCATATGTGTGGCATATGATTAAACCTCATTAATGACACCCACAGAGCTCTCAGTGGAGAAGCTTTGTAGTTACAAAGGAAAATTACCACCATTGTTAACTGCCAAGAGCCTACAGCAAACTTACACATAGAGAAGATGCCAAGGAAGGGACTTCTGCACTATAAAGCTAAACAAGGCCAATAGACAAGTTGAGCAGAATTAAAGAATGATTTTAACATAACTATTAATCTGTTTTGCTTAGTTTTGTATTTCACCAATTAATTGGGTACATGGATATAGTATTAAAGTTCTTACGAGGAAATGTTCTGAAGGATTTAGGAGCCTATTATTTGGAGAGAGATCATACAATAGTCATGAAAGCATTGAAAAGCATTTCCACACAGCATGACATGCTGCTAGATTGCTATTCTGTGGCATCCCTCCCTATTTGCATGAAACAGATTAATTCTATAGCTAATGAAAAAGACACTGTTGTCCTTTCTTTTCACCCTCCTTTCTGCTAGGAAAGACTATCAGGACTATGAATGGCTTTGCCTGTTGAATTTCAAACCCCGCTTAATATATTCTTACTTGCTTGACAGTGATTTTCTTGAATTGTAGGGTTGCTGTGAAATGTAATGAACAGACTGTGCAGATATGAAACTTCACACCAGAGAATCTAATTTCTGTATGTAGTCATTTGTTTCTACTCTACAGGCTTATACTTGTACACCATGTTTCTCAGATTTGTCACCCTTACATTAAAAACAAGCCTGCAGGGACCTATTTCTGTTTAATAATCACAGAATCACAGAAACCGTTCAGGTTGGAAAAGTCTCTCAGGATCACCAAGTCCAACTGTTATGCCTACTCTACAAAGTTCACCCTTAAACCATATCCTCAAGCACCACATCCAAACAACTTTTAAACCCATCCAGGGTTGGTGAGTCCACCACCTCCCTGGGCAGACCATTCCAATGCTTGACCACTCTGTCTGTGAAAAAATGTTTCCTAATGTCCAGTCTAAACCCACTCAGTCGTAACTTGAGGCCATTCCCTCTTGTAACTATTTACCTGTGAGAAGAGACCAGCAGCAGCCTCCCCACAACATCCTTTTCCTAACAATCTCAAGTAAGATGAGCCTTATAAGAAGTCTATAGAGAGTGTAAGTCTTTCTCACATTCCAGTTCTCCTCTTTTCCTTATTTTACTTGTTAGATTATTTGAATGAATCAATTACTCCCTCAGTTTTACAGTGCTAATCCTTGTTCTTAATTTATTTTAAAACTTCTTACGCTACAGTTTGCACCAAATAACATGGATCAGTAAGGATAGTCATGTCTAATTGCAGAGGCACAAATAATTACTTATGTTACACAAGGCCCCCATTCACACAAGTTTGTTTTTTTTTTAACTCTTTCAAAGTTCACTGCAAGACCAGGTTATCATTATTTTTCATTCACAGCATCTAAAGATTTTTCTACCAATATGACATCTCCTTTCTATGATCTGACTTACAAAAGACTGTAACACCATCAACATATTTCATTATCATGTTATTATAGCACATTGTCGTTTCATTACCTGTATTCAAAGTTTATGTGCACTTGTCCACCTGCTGAGTTGTGGTCAAAAGACAGGAAAGGAGAGTCATAATATTGGGGTTTCATTTTGGTTTGTTTTGGTTTTGATTTGTTTGTTTGTTTGTTTGGGGGGGGTGTTATTTATTTATTTTTTATCAGAACTGCCAGATAATGATATCTTTTCAAATATCTAAATCAATTAAAAGATTTGTTCCTACTGCCAGATAATGATATCTTTTCAAATATCTAAATCAATTAAAAGGACATTTGTTCATAAGCATTATGAAATACAGGAAATTAGCATGGAATTTCATTCTAACAACACTTATATATCTCTCATTTCTGTGATTTTTTTCCCCCAAGTGCCAAAGTACAATTACACAAAAAGCAATTGTAGCAGTAACAACACATCACTTCTCTCCTGTCTTACCCATTTTTCCCCCTCAAAGTATTATGACAGCTTTTATCTATTTCAGACTATTTCGAGATACTTCAAATCTAGAATTCATATTCTTTTTCCTGCTTATTGACAATGTGCATGAAAGGAGTATCCCTACCCACACGAAGACCAGACACAGGATCTCCAGCTAGAGGTAATGTTCTGCTTTTGTGATTACCAGTAGCAAACCCTACACATTTGTGTCATGGTAGGCCCAAGCAGGCCAAAATAGGCTTAGCTTGTACATGTCCTGGCTTACCCAGACATGTTTTTCTGCTCTCCTTCCTTCTTTTTTTGGGGAGAAGCAACTACAGAAAAGAGGACTGTAGTCCTCAGAGTCCACTGAGTCTGAGGACTCTGGCTTGCCCAGACTTGTTTTGCATCCTGTGGTAAACAAGATACACACCCTCAGCTTGTGTATGCCTTGTGCAGGGCCTGTGTTCTGCCCTAAAAGGGGTAAAGCAAGCCTATGGCTTCACCTAACATGGTCAAGCTTGGCTTACTGCCATTCTGATTGGCTATTCTGTGTCCAAAGGCCCATTAGTCTCAGGCTGCACTGATAAAAGGAGATGAGCAGGTGACGCAAGGTACTTTGCCTTTGTATCCATGCTCTGCTGTTGTATCTGTGCTCTGCTGTTGTATTTGTGCTTGTTACTGCCTTATTATATCCTGAACTGCCTGGAAACTGCCTGCGTTGAGTTTACCAGGAACAGGCTCTAAATGCCTCCATGCGATCGGCCTGCACAGACAGAGTGACATCGTGCTGAGACTGCACATCTCATGACATCCTGCCTACACCTGAAAGTCTTGTGCCAAGATGGGAAGTCCTGGAGATACACAGATCATCCAGAGAGATCAGGACCAGGTCAGAGATTGTCTGCCTCCTTTCCTCAGCACTCTGAAGCCTGGGAAGAATCAGAAGTCTCAACAGATGAGAAGACAGTACCAAAATTCTCTGAAAGCATTTGGGTACTGTCTGAAGCTGTAGCTAGCCCCAAGAGTGAGGAAATAAGTTTGCGAGTAGATACTTAAAGCCTCTTGTAATTCACCATTACCTTCTGCCATAAGCAGAAAGGAGCTCCTTGAGTTCATCTAGTGGGCAAGCAGTGTATTGACCGCAAGTGGTACACTAGCAGCAGGAACCTTCTCTTCCAGTTTGATTGAGTTCAATTAATGTTATATATTATTACTAGTTATTGCTAGATCTTGTTATTACCTGCATATAAAGTTTCCATGACTGATGCAAAGAACCGATGATTATTATTAAAATTAGTGGTCGGGGTGGCGAGAGTCCTGAATATTAAATATTAATAAACAGTATTAATATTTGAAAATAATATCTCACATTAAGTAATTACCCCTCCATATCACCTTGACATTTGTTTCTTCACTGTCACTTCTATGATGTTATTTGCACAGTAGTATTTGGTTTGGAGAAAGGGAGGACACCAACATTTCTGCTTGATTAAGATATTTTCTGAACTATTACTTTGCCTCTCTGACCTCCCTACATTCCTTGCTGTGGGCCAAAATGGAACAGGGATCTTCTGCTGATGCAAGGTCAGCCATTGCTGTGCTAAATTCCTCTTGATGTAGGAGTATTTGAACAGAGCATTTGACTTCTTAATGGAGTAAGTTCTATTTTCACAGCAGTCAGTTCAAAACTTTCACAGAATGACTAATACATTATGATTGCTGTTTTTAAAGCCTGAATTAACTCTTTTACTGTGAACTACCAAGTTTAAAAATGGATCTGAATCCTTTGGATGTGTCCAGACTGAATGCCACTCCTTTGGAGAGAAGGTCTAGCACGGGGTAGCAGTGTCATCAGCTGGTGCTGCAAATAGTTATTTCACCTTACTAGATGACATTGTGTAACCTCCTTCATAGATGTAGCTCTACAGAAGAAAGACAACTTTTCTCAGCTCCATTTATGTTGTCTGTGTAGCTAATGTCACCAGCAGGGAAGCTCATACATGCTAAGTTTCCACTTAGGGAAACTTGCAGAAAAAGCCTTGCTCGCAATTCAATACTTCTGGTATTACTTCTCCCATCAAAATCTGTGCGTGCGAAACATTAGGGACTGTTGTGTGTAAATACATAGTCATCTGATCTGATAAGCCTACATGTCAATTCAGAACAAGACTAGGTTATGGTTATTATTTATAATATTACTACAGTTCTCCCTGGCATGCTGACATCCACTTGTGATACAGTTTCCCACAATGTAAATTAATTGCAGCAGTAGAATCTCTATACTGCCAGCACAAGATCTTTGCCGCGCCACTCCCAAAGTGATAATAGGTGTGCAAGGCAGCCGCCTCTGCCATGCACATCTGTAGGAGAGCTTTCAGGAGTCAAGGCAGAAGCCCCTTTTTATTTTCAAATTTCTCCTGGACTGAAAGAATATCACGAAAGTATTTTGTGGAGAGAATAAGGAGACAGTTTGCCAGAAGCACTTCAAAGCAAAAGAGGAATCTAACATATGACAAGAAACAAGTATCAGATACATGAAGCCAAGACGGAGCAGAAAGAGTGGAGCAGTTGAAATGATTCAGTGGACATATGTAGTCAGTATCTGCACCAAGCACTGAACTAAATATGCCCAAAGAGACAAATTGTGTACCAAGTCATCCTTATAAAAAGTTTCTACACAGATGTTTTGATCCACTTAGTGAATAAGATCACCCAGCAATGTCCTTTTCATTTTTGGAATTTATTTTGCACCATATTCTGCACATCTTCTTATGGAGAATTCACAAAATGTATTTCAAGTCTACAGATACTCAGGAAACTGCAATGGACACCTTGAAGAACTGAATCTCAGATACAGTCAACAAACTGTATCCAGGTTGCCCGGGGAGGTTGTGAATGCTCCCTCCCTGGAGGGGTTTAAGGCCAGGCTGGATGAGGCCTTGAGTGACCTGTTCTAGAGAGAGGTGTCCCTGCCTATGGCGTGGGGGTGGAACTAGATGATCTTTGAGGTGTCTTCCAACCTAAATCATTCTATGATTTTATGAAACACAGCACTTCACAACTATGATGTTATCAGTCTTATCCTTTCACATATTAATACATGACCTATTTGTACGTGAAAAGATAAAGCTATGGCAACATATCAAAGATTGTAGAGCAGGTCCAAAGAAAACTTAGGAGCAGGACATAGCACTGTGTTGCAACCCGTGGTTAATTACGAAAGTATTCAAGCTCAGGCAGCACTCATGTATCTTTAAGTGAATATCATGTGTATATAATGTCTGATTTTCAATGTTGCTTCTCTTATCTAAGATATTTGCTTCTGAAGCTTCTAGGCACAAATGACACTACAAAACTAGATTTCTTATCACTGGAAAGAACCTTAAAATTCTTAATAATAAAATATTGCTCTGAGCAAAAGAAGCCAAATTAATATGGAAATATTCAGATGCCATTGTGATTCCTTTATCTCCTAATCTAAGGGAATCACAGTTTAATAAAGTGAAGACTCCCTGTGATTTAATGAAAAACAATTATTCAAAAATCTTAATTACATTATGAAAATACAGTCAACACAAAGTGGTTTTAAGCCAGAATGGCTGCCCCAAGGGGTAAAATGAAAGCTTTATTTTGCTTTAAATATACTGACAACCTCTGAAAATACTTGATCTTGAATTTGAGGTTCTTGTTATATCCAATTATTAGACAAGAGAAAAGCTGATTTGTTCCACTTCAGTCATGCTACATTTATCTTTATATTAAGCTAAACAGCACTTGGAGGGTGGACATTCATTTCATTGAAGTAAGTGTGATCCCTGAGTACAGTGAGGGTGAGTTTCTCCAGCAGAGACAAAGAGAGAGCAAAGATTACAAAAGATTGTCATTCTTATTTGATAGAAGATAAACAGAATACAGGATGATGTTACTTGCAGACAGTCATCTATCCACAGAACAAACAGTGGCAAATTGGATTTTCAATTGAAAATGAATTGAAAAATGTTTTCCAGAAAAATAACAATATAAAAAAGATGGGAGGGAAAACAAAACAAAAAAAACCCCAACAAACTGTTCTGAACATTTAGAAATTTTAATAGAAGAAAATTTGGGTGAAAAGATCTTTATATCAGAAATTCAAACCATTTAGCTGTCAGAATATGAAGTACTAATGGAGACTGATGAGTTGCTTAAAAAAAGCCTAAATGAAATGTTTTGGATTTGCTTGTGGTTTGTTGGTTTTGGTTTTGTTCTTTTTTTCTATCTACTTGCTTTTTTCTTTTTTCTTTTTTTTTTTTTCTTGGAACAAGTGGTAAAATAGTTAAACCTACCTTGTGTAAATAGGTACCCAAAATTTTAAAGAAAAAACATGTTTATTTGACATATTTATGGGTTTAAATTGGCAGAGGGGAGATTTAAACTGGATGTTAGGAGGAAGTTCTTTACAGTGAGGGTGGTGAGGCACTGAAACAGGTTGCCCAGGGAGGTTGTGGCTGCTCCCTCCCTGGAAGTGTTCAAGGCCAGACTGGACGAGGCCTTGAGTAACCTGTACTAGTGGTAGGTGTCCCTGCCTATGGCAGGGGGGTGGAATTAGATGATCTTTGAGGTCACTTCCAACATTGCCATTCGATGATTCTATGATTCTATGAGAACAGAAGGTAAATTTAAATCTAGGAGCTAAATGCAGCACCTGTGCTATACTGACCCTGAATCTAAGGCTGTGTTACAACCGTGGTCTTTCAACAAATTTTAAGGCGTATATATATATTACCTGATATTTGATAGTACTAATTTTTAGATAACACTGGCTGAGAACATCTTTAAGAAAAGAGTTTTGGATGAAAACTAGTTAGTTGAAATTGTAAGAAATCAATGAAATGTGTGAGTCTTAATGAAACCTTCATGAGAATATAGTTTATCCTATGGTAGTTTTTTCTGTTTAAAACCAGGGCATCACTCATGTAAACAGTAACAAACAACAGAATGAGCGGAAAGAGCCTCAGGCTGTGCTAAGTGAGGTTTAAATTGCATATTAGGAAAAGTTTCTTCACCGAAACGTGGTTAAGCATTGGAACAGGCTGTGTAGGAAGGTGATGGCACCACTGTCCCTGGGAGTGTTCAGAAACCATGTAGATGTAGCACTTAGGGACATGTTGTGACCCAAGTGCAGGATCCAGCATTTGGCTTTGTTGGATGTCATACTGTTGGCCTTGACCTATAGTTCCTGCCTCTATGGATCACTTTGGAGAGCCTTCCTATCCTCAAGCAGATTAAAACTTCCACTCGACTTGGTGTTGTCTGCAAACTAACTGAGGGTGCACTCAATACCCTCATCCAGACCATTGATAAGGACATTAAAGGGACTGAGCCCTGGGGAATACCAATTGTGACAATTAGATCTCTGGAGATGCTTTCTACGAGGGGCTTCTAACAATCACTCAAGGTAAGAGCCTTGAACACACTGCAGCATCAGTGTGTCTTTGGCCTTTACCTTTTAAGAAAAGCAGGAGAAGCTTGAGTTATGCTACAGAAATTGAAAATACCACTAGCACTGCTCCTAGGCCACAACAACCTCATGCAATACTACAATCCTGGGGAAGAATAGCGAGAGAGTGTGTGGTGGAAAAGGACCTGGGGGATACTGATTGTCGTGGAAGGCCAAAATAGGCCTGAACATGTCCTGGCTTGCCCAGACATTGCTTCTGCCGTCCTTCCTTCTGCTGATGGGGGAAACACCACAGGAAAGGAGGCCAAAAGGGCCTGGTGCCTTCCAGTCTCCTCCACGTCCCTTCCAAACTCGAAAATGGATAAGGATGCTGTGTTTATACACTTGTTTGTGTTCTGCCCTAAAAGGTAAAAGCAGGCCCTGACTTTACCTAATATGGTTAAGCTTGGCAAACTGCCATTCTGATTGGCTGATTTGTGGCCAAAGACACATTAGTCTTGGGCTGTATTGATAAAAAGAGATGAGCAGGTAACACAACCGGCTCTGCTGCTGTATTCGTGCTTGCTGGCTGCTTGCTGCCACTGCCATTGCTCTCTGCTTCTGGCAGTGTTCTGCCTTGGTGCATCCTGAACTGCCTGGAAACTGACTGCATTGAGTTTACCAGGAATAGGCTCTAAATGCCTCCATGCAATCAGCCCATGTAGCCAGCGTGACATTGTGCTAAGACCACACACTGCAAGACATCCTGCCTACACCTGAAAGTCTCCTGCCAAGACAGGAAGTCCTGGAGATACACAGATCATCCAGAGGAGCCAGGATAAGGTCAGAGATCATCTGCCTCGTTTCCCCAGCACCCTGTGAAGCCTGGGAAGAATAAGAAGCCTTAGAGGTTCACAAGACATTGACAGAACCCTCTGCAAGTGTTTGGGTACTGTCTGAAGCTGTAGCTAGCCCTGCAAGTTGGGAGATAATTTTGTGACTAAATATTTAAAGCCTCTTGTAATTCACTAATTGCCTTCTGCCGTAAGCAGAAAGGAGCTTCCTGAGTCCATCTAGGAACCATCTCTTCCAGTATAATGTTTGCATTTGCTAGTTATTTCTTAAAGTGTTCTGGTTTTCCTGTTCCCTGTGTGTATAGGTATCCAAACTGTGCATTTCAAACCTTGTCTATAAGTTTTCTGGTGAGATTTAATGTTAATAAACAGTTTTCATAGTTATTTACAATCTTCACCTGGATATCAAAATTCATATAGATTATTAATTTTGCATAATTTGTAACAGACGTGGTGTAGTGACAGACTTGGTGGAGTGGGCAAAATGTCTGGAATTGATGATCTCAGAGGTCCTTTCTGGTCTGGACGATTATGTGATTCTAGCTGAAAATACTCACCTACTTATGAAGAGGGATGTAAAACTCTCCACATCTTCCCATTGGCCTTATCTGCTTGAGCGTTCATGTGAACCAGATAGGGTGTGGATGGTTGTACTTCCCAGAAGGAGAAAGCATGGCCCAGTCTGGCCCCCTTGCAAATAATGCTGCCATTTATTTACAGGCTTACATTCACACCATCATACCTGGCACAGAAGCTCACTGCAGTTTAGTGTTTGGGTTAAAAACTATGTCATGTTGCCAAAACCATGCTGAGTTAAAGGTCAATGTAAAAACAGATAGAGGCATTGTTTTCTGCAAAATCCCTGATGAAGGTTGTGGTGAGAGTTTCATTCAAGCACAAGGGAAAGCAGGAGTATCTGATAAATGGTTTTCCTTAACAGCTGATTGATACAGGCTGACAGCTGCAGTCATGACAGACACATGCATAGCCCACCCACCACTGCTGAGTGCTGCTGCTCACTTTTCTGCACCATCTCTTGTTCCTGCCACATGATGAACAGTCTGCCACTTATGCCAGGGTTTGTTTCCTGCTCCTACTTCCCTCTTTTATCTGCACTATCTCCTGAGTCCAGGAGCTTTGTATCAAGCTGGGTACAACTTTTTCCCAGGACTTCAACCTCTTGGTACACTTGGGAATCTTACAGTGTGACAAAAGTAAACCAAAGTAACAGCCTCCATAAATGAAAAGATTTGCACACTTTGGGGATTGTACAGACCATCTGATCTGGGATCTGTGTAGCACAAGTCATAGCATCTGTTCAGTATTGAGCCCAGTTAAAAAGTTTGACTGGTTCAGAAAGTAATCTTTGGTCTTTGCATCAGTTCATTCAGAAGTATGGAAGAAGGCTAAAACATCTATCTCCCCTAAGGACAGAAAAAAGATTCAAATCAGAAACTGATTCAAATCAGAGTTTGAGTGAGCATAATCTACAGTACTTTCAGCTGTCTGTCCTTTTCTCTCCAGGTGTCTGCCACTATCAGGGTCATTTGGGCACCCTTGAATTTGAAAATTTTGTGAAACTTCAAAACTATTATTCTGAATGGAAATTATGCAAATAAGATAAAGCACAAACAATGCCTGAAATTAGGGCCAGTGCCTGAAAAGAGCAGACACTAAGTAAAGCACCATCTGCACAGCTTGAAGAATAATAACACTAAAATGCTAATCTTGGATTAGTGTTGCTATCTGTTGGGGTTTCCAGGAAGCTTTCATTACAGTTTTCATTGCAGCTGATACCTATTGTCATGTATCCTCTAAAAAAGGCCAGTGACTAATCAGAGTTAAAATATGGGCTAGTGCATGGCACTAAAATACACAGCAAACTTGAGAGCATCATGTTCTCATGACCATCTCTGTAGAGTCCTGAGCTCAGACTAGCACAGAAATTTCTGCATTTCTTTAGTTTGTCAATCTCGAACCAACTAATTTCAAGAAATAATGAACTTCATCAGCTGGTCTGGTTAGAACTTTTCTTATAATAAAAAAATTAAGGAAGATACAATTTCAACAATGTTTAATATGAAAAATGACAGCTCACATGTGACAGTTAATTGTGTACTTGTATCTGCAACATTTGTTTATTAATATTGTAATCTATTGAACTGACAGCAGAAGGACAAAATCATTTGACAGCTGATTCTGTTCAGCTTAGATTCAAATGATAGTGTATTTTATTAACAGCCCAATAAGACCTGTGCCTTTTTCAGTTCTGTGAAATGAGCTGTATTTTAGCTGGCAGGAATTGATTTCTGAATTCAGAAATCAATTTCATTTTTCTAAATAAAATTTGAACACCAAAATAGTGTAGCAACTGAATTAAAAACTGAGTGCTTGAATTATGGTCCAAATTATTTCACATAATTAATGTACAGCCACCTTTAGTGAGTTTAATGTTCAGAAGTAGAATGGTAATTATTTTCCTTTTACAGCATGAGTTTTTTAATTATTTGAATGATATCAGTATTTGGAAAGTTCATTTCTCAGACTAGAAAGAGAATGTAAAATGTATTTCTCTCTACTCATTATGCTGTGTGTAGACAGGTCATGTAATATATGCCTCAGTATCTTACGAAGGGGTTCATGTGGCAATTTGGAAATACAGTCAACAGTAGCTGAGATTTCCAGCAGCTCTAAACTGATCTCCTAAAGCAACAAGACCATCCATCATTTTTGTTGCCTCATGTTCAGTCTAGACTAGCCATTTATCTTGTGTTCAGCAGGTGTTCTAGCTAATACACTGTCAATAGTGCCATTATAAATCTCAATTTCCAATTGTTTACACAAAGATCATAAACATCTTATATTCTCTGTGTCTTGCAGATTGTACCTGAATTCTGCCTTCTGCTAAATCCATACAGTCTCCACAAACTCAGCATCAGCAATGCAATGTATGCATGTATGTGTGTGTATATGTATATATGTATATATGTATAATATTACTTGGGTATGCTGTAGAACAGCATTCTGCTGGGGCGAATAGTGAAAGAGAGATGCCATCTTTAATCTGCATAAAACATGGGGAATGGAAATCATGGCATAGTGGTAAGATGCAGATCTAGCTATGAGGCTTTGCCTGCAGAGGATAACGTAAACTCAAATAATTTAAACCACAGCTTCACTGGACAGAGACAGATGCACATTAATAGCCAAACTACTCTTAAATGAAACACTCCTATAGTTACTTCATGGAAAGCAATGATAGCTCCTCAGTACTGAGGAATACTCCATGTGGACAGTTTTAATTGTTCTGAAAATTCATTTTGCCAATGTTAATCAAGATGCACAGTTCTGAGCAGCTCTACCCAGAGATACTCCCCTATGCACATTCAAATTTTGAATAAACACATGAAGTTCTGCAATTGTAGATTTTAATGGAGCATCCAGTGGTCTACTTGGCCTTAAGGCATGAATTATTCTCTGGCTTATTTATCTATTCATTTAATTTTTATAGTTATGATAAAATAATTCAAATAATTCAAAGTCAAGTTGGATGAGGACTTGAGGAGCCTGGCCAAGTAGGTGTCCTTGCCAATGGCAGTAGAAGGTGTCTGTGCCAATGGCAAGAGGGTTGGAACTAGATGATGTTTAAGGTGCCTTCCAAACTAAACCATTCTATGAGTCTGTAAGTCTATGTGTCCTATGATATAACAAAGTGGTGAAGTATTACAGTGGTATTGCCAAGTGTTACCATTTCACAGACTGCTCTTAAGCTTTCCTTTATGTGCTCTCTCACCACTCAAGATTACAAAATCACCAAGCCAGGAAACCTCTTTTTCTATTTGTTTTGGCTGATTCAGCC
>WBNM01037380.1:8925-38437 GCA_013399055.1 Ramphastos sulfuratus
GCAAGATGGGTGCCCAGGCGGATATCCAGGATATGTGCCCCAAATAGAATTTGGGCCCTTCACCACAGCAGATAATGGCTCAAGATGACATTTGACATGGAGAAACTGAGAGGCATAGAAATGTTGCAGATGTTAGATAAAATCATGAAGAGATCCAGGAATTGAAACTGAAAGGCAGTCCTGTTCTTCCAGCGTATGCTAGGAAAGCCAAGGAAGTGTGGGCCAATAAAAGCAAATGAAAAAAAGAAAAAGCTTTCTACCACAAACGAAGCATTTGTCACATTGGCTTTTTAATCTGCTGAAAACCTGAGAGGAAAAAAAAAAACCAAAACAAACAAGACCAAACAGTGGCGATTGATTCCATCTTTGACTTTCTTTGTGAGGCAATATGAAGCAGACCAGTCAAAGGAGGCTGAATCAACATTTCTAAGTGAAATACTGGAAATGTTGGAGTTGCAAAACTCTCATGAGTATGCAGGAGGCTATTCTTTTGAAGTTTGGTGGGTTTTTTACATCATATGGAATGATTAAAATTCTTTGTCCTCAGAAAAGAAAGCCCACATGCCTCCTGCAGATACAGTGTGCAGGCTTCTGCATCACTCTAGCTGTGATTCTCCTTCTTATCCAGTGACATTTTAAAATTTAGCATTTAGCAAAAGAGTTTGAAAGAACTCACATGAGCCTATGTCACTGGTCAGGATACACTCCTAGGATATGAGTGTAGTGAGGAAGATATTTGAACTTGAGCTCTCTGTAGGTCAAGTAAGTAACTCCATGGGGAAAGGATGTTACCTTGCACTCACTCTTCTCCTTTGAAAAGCACTGAAAGCCTTTCTTAGTTAAATAAAAAAAAAATAATAAAAAAATCTGCACATTTCATGTAGAGTTGGGAACTTGCCTACATTTCCCTGTAGAGAAAGCTTATTTTATGTTTATACTTTGAACATGAGTATCTGTAGCACCACAAAGTGCCTTATTCTTTCAGAAGCTCATCAGGAGAGTACAGGCAGCACTGAGCATTGTGTTAAGTTCCCTGCATGAGTATTTCCCTCCCTACGGTTCAGTGCAGCCATCTGTAAGAATATCTAATAAGGGTGCTCCTTTGCATGCTATTTATCAGCAAAAGCAATAAAAGAAATGCTGTGTCTTCTGTGCCTTTAGTACCAGGTCCCTTATTAATGAAAATAAGATGTAGGTGGTTGGGTCAGGATCTCTACTATGACAAATAATGGGACAGAGTTATACATAATAGAGGTCTCCTGTTGTAGTGCCCACAGCTGCTGTTCTCTTCTTTGTAAGACAGGATTTCCATTGGTCCTTAATGCAAAGCAGAAAAGGGACCCTTAGTCACTCACCATGCAGAAGCATATAGATAAGGGCTAGGAACTGGGTAATTAAATTTTCAGTGTGTTTTATCTCAAATTCTTTTACAAGTATCTGAAGTTACCATGCATTTACACTAATACTGACAGAGCAGCACAAGTCAGTGCACAGCTTTTTCAGTGCAAAGCTGTGAGCATATTTCTAACAGGGGAAAATGCTCATTCAGTGGGGAGAAGCAAGATCTGCCCACTATAATTGAAGATTGTGTTTGTGAGCATCTAAGGAATCTGAACATGCACAAGTCCATGGGGCTTGATGAAATACACCCATGGGTCCTGAGGGAACTGGCAGATAAAGTTACTAAACCACTCTCCATCATATTTGAAAGGTCATGGCAGACTGGTGAAGTTCCTGATGACTGGAGAAGGGCAAACATAACACGCATCTTTGAGAAGTGAAAAAAGGATGACCCCGGGAACTACAGACCAGTCAGCCTCACCTCTGTGCCTGGCAAGATCATGGAGCAGATCCTGCTGAAAGCTCTGCTAAGGCAAATGGAAAACAAAGCAGAGGTGATTGGTGGTAACCAGCATGGCTTCACCAAGGGCAAATCTTGCCTGACAAATTTAGTTGCTTTTTATGATGAAGTCACAGTGACAGTGGACAAGGGAAGGGCAATTGATGTCATCTACCTGGACCTGAGTAAGGCATTTGACTCTGTCCCACATGACATCCTGGTCACCAAACTGGAAAAACATGGACTTGATGGGTGGACCACTCGCTGGATAAGGAATTGGCTGGATGGTCGCACGCAGAGAGTGGTGATCAAGGGCACAATGTCCACCTGGAGACCAGTGACAAGTGGCGTCCCTCAGGGGTCAGTGCTGGCACCAGTGCTGTTTAACATCTTTGTCAGTGACATGGACAGAGGAATCAGTGCACCCTCAGCAAGTTTGCAGATGACACCAAGCTGTGTGGCACAGTTGACTTGCTAGAGGGCAGGGATCCATCCAGAGGGACCTGGACAGGCTGGAGAGGTGGGCCCAGGCCAACCTCATGACATTCAACAAGGCCAAGTGTAAGGTCCTGCACCTGGGTAGGCACAATCCCAAGCACAAATCCAGGCTGGGTGGTGAATGGCTGGAGAGCAGCCCTGAGGAAAAGGACCTGGAGGTCTGGGTTGATGAAAAGCTCAACATGAGCCTGCAGTGTGCACATGCAGCCCAGACAGCAACCGAGTCCTGGGCTGCATCAAGAGCAGCGTGGCCAGCAGGGCAAGAGAGGGGATTCTGCCCCTTTGCTCTTGTTAGACCCCATCTGGAGTACTGTGTGCAGTTCTGGAGCCCCCAGCACAGGAAGGACATGGAAGTGTTGGAGTGAGTCCAGAGGAGGGCCACGAAGATGATCAGAGGGCTGGAGCAGCTCTGCTATGAGGACAGACTGAGAGAGTTGGGGCTCTTCAGCCTGGAGAAGGGAAGGCTTCAAGGAGACCTTAGAGTAGCCTTCCAGTATCTGAAGGGGGCCTACAGGAAGGCTGGGGAGGGACTATTTACAAGGTCTTGTAATAATGGGACAAGTAATGGGTTTAAACTGGCAGAGGGGAGATTGAAACTGGATGTTAGGAAGAAGTTCTTTGCAGTGAGGGTGGTGAGACACTGGCACAGGTTGCCCAGGGAGGTTGTGGCTGCTCCCTCCCTGGACGTTTTCAAGGTCAGGTTGGATGAGGCCTTGAGTGATCTGTTCTAGTGGGAGGTGTTCCAACCCCATGGTGAAGGGGTTGGAACTAATGACCTTTGAGATCCTTCCAACCTTACCATTCTATGATTCTACAATTTTTTGCCTTCTGGGATAAGGACAACTGAAAAGTTAAAGCTTGTTTTAATCAAGATCATCTTTGTAGTTGAAGAAGTTTACAGTTTTTGTTTTGTCCAGTCTGTATAAATAAGACAAAGGTTTTCAGTAATGTTAACCAAACTGTTAATAACACTTCTGTAAGGTTACAAAATTACTGTCCCCAAGCTGAAGTTACACTAGGGTTACGGGTTTTGGCAGCTGTTGAACACTGGCTTATGCCCTTTGTGAATCTGCAGTGTGATTTAAATCTTTAAATGACTGTTTTGCCCTTTCTTTCTTTACTAGTCCTGGTGTATCAATCTGTGACCAGGGTAGGGGATGGAGTTACTTCCCAAGCAGCTATTTCCTTATTCATCATTGTGCTGTTCTATGGGAGGCCTCTTCCTTTGTTTACTGGTCATCATACCAGCCCAGCTTGCATGATGTATGTGTTCTCTGTGACTCTGTGTTCCTTGATACAGGTGCTTCAGGAGACTTAATGAATTCATCCTCACATTGTTCATGTAGAAGGAGATGATTTTCTTCCCATTTGACCAAGAAGCAACTGAGATGCAGTGGAAACTGGGGAAAACCTTACCACAGCTTTGGAAAGTCCAACACTAGCTCTTGATTTTCAGCTGTGGTTTGCAGGATGCAAATGATAGTGATACGGTTACCGTCATACATGAGTTCAGATTCCATGGAAATACTTTATAGAAACAGCACTGTAAAAGTGCACTGATACGTCAATGACTCATATGGCTCTGCTAGAGCATAAAACAGGTATTATATGATGAACAAATCACACTCATTCTACCATGTATTTATAGAAAATTGTTCTTATGCTAGCACAAACAGAACAAGTCTCCAAACTAATAATCTGACAGCAATCATGAAGCTCCCTGACTCTTATGTGCCATGTTGTCTCAGGCTCTATCACACTGATGATAGCTATTTATCTTAGATCTCAGCTCTCCTAGACACAGCCTAAATTGTTTGCCTCTCAAGAGACAGCAGTCAGGCTTTCTGCAAGTGATAAAAGGAGAAAAATATGCTGATTAAGTGCAATACACAAGCTGGAGCATCCATTATTTAAGTGTATTTCAATTCTTTTAAACACACCGCTGCACTAGTCTTTGCTTTCCATGGCTTGATTTTGAAAGTTTGTTTACTGACTTGAATTGCTGAGAGCCAACCTTTACACCTGGGAGGGATTATAGAATTACAGTTTTGTTTGTGTGGCCTTTTTTTCTATTTATTTGATTTCAAGCACCTTTCTTTTATGACATGTGTGACTTTAATGCTATTGTTTTTTCTTGTCCTCTTTCTTCCCCACTTTGACAAAAACTTTTGATTATTCCTAGTGGTTACCAGTGTCAAGAGATGCTAATGGAAAAGTATTTAAAAGGTACTTAACAATTCCTTGGTAAATTATAAAGACTTGTCCTTGCTGGATGCAAACAATTATGAAAAATCCATCCCGGAATTGCCCACCATAGCTTGAAGTTCTTCGGGCAACGTGGACT
Source organism: Ramphastos sulfuratus (assembly GCA_013399055.1). Classification (NCBI taxonomy): domain Eukaryota; kingdom Metazoa; phylum Chordata; class Aves; order Piciformes; family Ramphastidae; genus Ramphastos; species Ramphastos sulfuratus. The sequence goes on from WBNM01037380.1 coordinate 13,608, forward strand.
TCTGGTCAGAGGGCCAGGAATGAATCAACTCACCATTATAAAACAGGTCAAAGACATGTGGGTCAACTCTCTGGAGTACTAGAGATCCTGCCCCAGCCTTGAGACAGTATTTATTTTCCTGTTTTAGCTGAAACTCCCATGCTTTGTTGACAGTGAACTGAACAACAAAAGAATCAATCTTATGTCCACTTTTCGCCTTTTCATAATGGGATTATTGTTCTAACACATTTTTTTTGCAAGATTCTGGCAAACAATTGTCACAGTTGTTGTTTTCTATTCTGTTGTGTTCCTTTCTAGACCTCAGAATACATAGGGTAAAATTATTTGCAAAACACCAATTCGTTTAGATTTTTCCTAGAAATAGTAGGGTTTTTTCCTTTATTTTCTTCTCAATTGCTGTGTCCTATATTGCGTAAAAGACAGAGAAGCCACTGGACATAATTGTTTGATTTTCTTTTTTACACATACTGGTAGAGAAAATAAGCCCTGGAAAGTTTAGATTTCTGGAAACAACAGAGTTATAGAATCATAGAATGGTAAGGTTGGAAGGGACCTCAGAGATCATCTAGTTCTAACCCTCTGCCATAGGCAGGGACACCTCCCACTAGCACAGGGCACTCAAGGCCTCGTCCAACGTGGCCTTGAACACCTCCAGGGAGGGAGCAGCCACAACCTCCCTGGGCAACCTGTGCCAGTGTCTCACCACCCTCACTGCAAAGAACTTCTTCCTAACATCCAGTTTAAATCTCCCCTCTGCCAGTTTAAACCCATTACTCCTTGCCCTGTTATTACAAGACCTTGTAAATACTCCCTCCTCAGCCTTCCTGTAGGCTCCCTTCAGATACTGGAAGGCTACTATAAGGTCTCCTTGAAGCCTTCTCTTCTCCAGGCTNAAGTCCATGTTTTTACAGTTTGGTGACCAGGATGTCACCAAATTGGTGGAAGAGGTTGTTGAGGTGGAAGAGACCTTTGAGCCACTGTTCAGGCATGGTCACAGTGGGATCTGAGAAGCCGCAATGGTAAGTGTTGTGGGCTATATTGAGCCAAATGTGGGACTTTTCTGGTAAAGGGCAGGAGGGTTTGAGGACACAGCCCGAGCAGGATCCAGCAGCTCTCATGAGCCAGAAAGGCTGATGTGGCACTGAGGGGTTTGCCAGGCCACAGCATGGCCTATTTAAATGTCCCCAGGGAGCACCAGTGACTCAGAGTGCCGGCAAGCATGGTGCATCACCAAGCCTGATGAGGCCCTCAGACTACCATCTACCATTACTCTGCCATGTTGGATGTGTAGTATGTAGCCTAAGGGCTATCTTTAGGGCCCTAAGACAGTTAGTAAGGGAATCTGGGGCACAGGTTATTTTTAAACCTGGGAGGGATTATAGAATTACAGTATCATTTGTGGGGGCTTTTTTTCTATTTATTTGATTTCAAGCACCTTTCTTGTATGACTGTGTGTAACTTTAATTCTATTGTCTTTTGTTGTCCTCTTTCTTCCTCACTTTGGCAAAGGCCTGGGAACAGGAGGCTCAGGGGAGACCTTATCACTGTCCACAACTACCTGAAAGGAGGTTGTGGCCAGGTCGAGGTTGGTCTCTTCTCTCAGGCAACCAGCAACAAAATAAAGGGACACAGTCTCAAGCTGCGCCAGGGGAGGTTTAGTCTGGATGGTAGGAGGAAGTTCTTCACAGAAAGAGTGATTGGCTATTGGAATGGGCTGCCCAGGGAGGTGGTGGAATCCCCTGGATGTGGCACTTGCTGCCATGATTTAGTTGATTAGATAATGTTGGGTAATAGGTTGGACTTAATGATCTTGAAGGTCTTTTACAACCTGACTGATTCTATGATTCTGTTATCTCTCTCCTTCCAGTGGTGGGCAGACGCACTGCAAGGAACAGGCAAATGCATTCCAGACACTCTCCATAACATTTGAAAAATCCTGGTGATCAGGTGGAATCCCTGGAGACTGGATGAAGGGAAACATTACACTGATTTTTAAAAAGGGTAGATGGAGTACCCTGGAAATTAGTGACCTGTCAGCCTCAACTCTGCCTGGGACACATCCTCCTAGAAGATTTACTAAAGCACATGGAGGACAGGTAGATAATTCAAGACAGTCAGCATGCCTTCACCAAGGGTAAGGACTGCCTGACCAGCCAAGTGGCTTTCTGCTGTGGTCTAAGTACGTTAGTAGACAAGGGAAGACCAACAGATGTAATCTATCAGGAATTTTGCAAAGCCTTTGACAGTGTCTCCCACAACATTCTTCTCTCTGAGTTGGAGAGATATGAATTTGATGGGTGGGCTGTTCAGTGGATAAGGAATTGGTTGGATGATAGCATAGAAAGGGTAGTGGTCAACAGTTCAGCATCCATATGGAGGCGAGTGGTGTCCCTCAAGGTTCTGTATTGGGACCAGTGCTGTTCAATGTTTTCATTAATGATATAGACAGTGAGATTGAGAGCACCATCAGCAAATTTGCCGATGAAACCAAGCTGAGTGTTGTGGTTGATAAGACTGAAAGACAGGATGCCATCCAGAGGGACCTGGAGAATCTCATGAGGTTAAGTAAGTGCAAAGTGCAATGTCCTGCACCTAGGTCAGGGCAATCCTCAATCTCAATACAGGCTGGGAGATCATGAAATTGAAAGCAGCCCTGCAGAAAAGGACTTGAGGGTACTGGTGGATGAGAAGCTGGACATGAGCCAACAATGTCTATCCCTCAACAGCCAGTGTACTTATGGAGACCAGCAGGTGCACCCGAGCATGCATGCATAAGTATTTGCAGTCCCATAGCCCTTGAGGTTATACTCAAAGCTCAGGCTAAACAGAAGAATACACATCTTCTTTAAATCCTCTAGCCTGGAAGCAGGTTGGTATGCCAATCGAGAGGCAGATATTCAGAGGATGACAGAAAAATGAGAGTGGATTCACAGCAATATAACACCTTTGCCACTGGGAAAACAAAACCAAACAAAACCTCCTGTGGCTGGCAAATATCAGAAACAAGAAGCCAAGCATCCCTCTCAATTAATATTATATTTCCAAATAAAAGAAGACATGCAATAGTTGCAGGAAACTTTTGTTAGTGAGTTGTTTCCCTCCAGCCTATGGATTTGCAGGAGGAAAAACACAGCTCAGCAATACATGTTACAATTACCAGCACCGGGATATTATTCAGAAGGCAGCACCTGTAAATAAACAAAGATTAAAAAAAGAAAGATCAGTGATCATGTGATGACAAGCAAAGATTATTCCTGACTGAGCTTGGAAGCAGAATTTTCCAACCAATTCAGTGTGCAAAGCACCGGGGAAACTATTTTTCCCCCTTATCTTTATCTCTTATTGTTGCCAAAGAAGGCAACTCTAATTTCATCCTAATTTCACAACACATTTGGAATAATCCGTTAGCAAAAAGGATAAAGCCTAGTTGCAGGAAGGGTTACGGCGGTGTGCCGAGTTGTAGCCTTACAGAGTGCCATCTAGGGGTAACTCATTAAAACCTCACCAAAGGTTGAAAGCTTTGCCTCAATAAAAATCAAGTGGAAAATGCATCACCTGCGTGATGCTCCAAGATCTTGGTACAGACATCAATCACGCTGGAGTACGGAGAGTAGCATTAAAACTACCGGAAAAGATAGTGACAAGAGATTAGTACAACATATGAAAGAACCAGGTTTGGAAAACTACAGTTCTCTCCTCTCCACAAACTGCTTGGTGTTTACAACCAATCCTTTGGTGCTGTCCAAGTGTCTGACATTCTTAATTCAACTAATTGTTCATATTATAAGAAAAAACTATGATCTTGAAAATTGTAACTCATAAATGTGGTGATTACATTTATTAAGACCATTACTTTCCTTTGGCAGGACAAAAAAAAAAAAATCCAGAATTGTTACAGACATGTGAGGACAGTAGCTTGTATGACTTGTATTCTTGTTTTATTTTGTTGGTTTGTTTTGTTCACCTGTTCTAACTTTACCTATTTTAATCAGTGCATATTTAGAATAATATGATCAGGTTCATAATTACACTTCTGCCTAACGTTTCCTTTACCCGACCTTGAGTTAGCTTAAGGAAGCCTGGCTTTTCTCCTATCTTTCTGGAAATTGTGGTAGGCAACCAAATAAATTCTTAAGATCTTGAAGCAGCTAATTATACTGAGATAATCTGATGCTGTTCGAATTTCTACTATTATTTAATTTCCTAAAAGAAAATTGCTGAGGAAAAAAATACCCTTAATTTCATTCTTTTAGATAGACTCCTAAAATCATTTTAAGTTTGAAGAAACACCCAGAAGGGCCTGTGTCTTCAGGCAGGAAGACTGCTTCTGTGAGCAGGAGCATTTGTTCCTTCCACCATACATACCTCTCCTGCCCATTCCTTTGTCATCTCTTTTTGGTTTTAACATGGTTGAAAATCTGTATCTCACAAGACATTTCATTATAAACATCTGTTTCAGTTTAATAGCCTTACCATGTGTCCTCTAGCATACACATTTCCTCATTTTTGGGATAAGGAATGGTCTTCTAAATCTGTACAGCTCCTAATCTAGTCACAGTTTGGTCCATAGCTTGGGCTGCTAGACGTTATTAAAGGTACACATCTAGAGATCTTCATTCTGCTCATGTCTCTAATACTGTCGTTCATGGGGACAGCTGCAACAGACCCATGCAATGTTGTATCAGCTTCTGATAGAAGCAGCTGTTCACATTTTCCCTTGAGCTGCACAAGTGTTTTTCCTTTACAATATTTATTTTAAAAAATCATATATGTTTGATATTTACAGGTCCTGACAGAATTACAAACTGCACTGGAAAATATATCTATGTCATTCTGGCAATTGGTCATCTGTCTCATGTATTTCCAGCATCCCTTTTACAAACAATCTTTGCTCTCTAAATCACATTTCAACAAAAGGATACAGTCAGTTCCTTATTTTTGTAAGTATGATTTATAAAAGGGGAGATGGAAATCAATCATAATTATAGGTAACATGATGAAGAATGACATAGACCTGTGATACCTGGAAGAAAGATGGTAGAAATTCTGTAAGTGGCTAACAAGCGTTTGGTCTCTTCCTGTTTTGTCTAACACTTCTCACATTGCTGAACTGGAAAACTCAGAGTTAATGATGCCAGTGAGTGAAATTCCTCCTGCTTTTAACTCCCAAGAACTCAGTTTCGATATGTATTGATTTTTACAGGTCTCATTCACAGGCAGTGGCATGCTTCATACATAACAAATAAGTGTAGGTATTACTAAACTTCAGAAATAGGGTAAGATTTCAGATTTATTTCAAACTAAATAACAGTGGGTGAAGTTGTGCTGTGATTTATTTTTATCTTAGTATCTAACCTTCTAATGCAAGCTTTCCTTCCTCCCATTTCCTGCTTTTAGCAGATGGATGCTGTTATTTAGCAAGTGGCATTGTCTGCTCTGTGTGAAACTCACAGATGTAGAAGAATAGTAAAAATAGCCAAAAATTGCGGCAATAACACAGTAATTTCCTACCTTTTAAAAGAACTGTACAAGTACGAATAAATAGTGATTTGCATGTCCAAAAAAAAAGGCAACGAAGTCGATGAAGGGTCTAGAACACAAGTCCTGTGAGGAGCAGCTGAGGGAACTGGGGTTGTCTGAAGGAGGCTCTGGGGAGCCTTTATTGCTCTCTACAACTAAGGGAGATTATACTGAGGTGGGTGTTGCTCTCTTCTACCAAGTAGCAAGTGATAGGAAAAGAGGAAAAAGCCTCAGGTTATACCAGAGGAAGTTTAGATTGGATATTAGGAAAAGTTTCTTCACCAAAAGGGTTATTAAGCATTGGAACAGGCTGTCCAGGGAAATTGTTGAGCCATATATAGATTTCATAGAACAGAATTAATATCTACTAAAGGTATGTGAAAAAAAAAGGGAAGCTTAAGTTTCTGTACTTGATATAGCTGAAATTATTATTTAATATTATTGTTAATATTCTTTAATTGTTGCTTGGCCAAAAGCCTTTTTTGCTTTGTATTTATTTTGCCTTAGAAGCATTCAAGCTCTGCTGTGCCTGTGTACAATTGTAGGACATTTCTCATTCACCCGGCAATAAATTGCAATAAGACATTGTTTTAATCCGAATAATCTATTGTGGAAGAATACTGCATGCTCATAAGCCCTCCTCTTCATGAAGTATTTTAAGTTAAAATGTCACTATGGGAAATTGTATTAGCCAAACACCTTCTACCTACTAGCAGCTGGTTTGAGTGAAAATAAAGTGATGCGAAGAACATGAACTGGGGCAAATCCTGTCCTGAGTGAGAGGCTGGTACATAGGCATCCTGTTCGTTTCTAATTAGCTCTAGCAGTCACTGTGCCTGTGCTTCAATTATCACTTTGTAATTGTAGTTTCATTCTAACCCTATTTTTGATCTTACATAATGCCTCAAGCTGGCTAAACTTATTTTCCTTCTGTCAGAAGGGAACTAGCAGGGAGCTAGAACAACCCCGCCAGACCTCCCCTGGCAGCTGCTGTGCCTGCTATGGGAAAATATACATTACACCCTTCAGCCAGATGTAATTTAGAAATCTTTTAGCTCATAATGATTTCCTATAGTTTGGTCTAATTGAATCTAAGTGCTTTTGCATTAAAACTAGAGTGCCCAGCTGGGCTGAAGCTGAAAAGCTGTGACCCTGAAACAGAGTCCCAGAAACACAAGCCTTCCTCGTCCATGTTGACAATTGTCATCTACTCCTATTTTGACCTCATGCCTAGACTGCAAAAATAGTTAAGACCAAAGTCTTCTGAAGAACTGAATTATCACCAACACATGCAGCAGTGGCTCCATGGATTGAAGCAACTGCATCCTGAATATTCTCCTTCCCAAGAAGGAAGGCACTGCTGCAAGAGCTGCTCCTGCTGCATCATGTTCCTCTGTGAGGGAAAAGAGTTCTGCTGCCACTGGGGAATGTGCCACCCAGTGCAGAGCCAAAAGTGGGGAACTGGGCTTTGGAATGCTGCCTTTACTCTGTGACTTGAGACTCTGCATACGGTTGATCAGCAGGTCAAGAGATCTATCACTAGCTCACATATTAAGCCATGGAATGGGAAAGAAACCACTGCTGAGAGCTGCTGCATCTAATGGATTTAGGCAATGCTATTCAGGATTCAACCAGGTGAGTGCCCTGCTGAGGGAGAGACAGCACAGCAGACTCAGCCAAAGCTGCCTGGGCTTCCCTATCTGTGTCTCCCAGCAGTGTTTGCTGTTGGCCTTTCTCTAAATCTATTAAAGACATGAGTGAAATCCTACTACTTTCTCTAAGAAATTATCACCTTGCAGGCTTCTATAATAGAGGAACATATACCATCCAGGGTCTATTTATTCTCAGTCCTCTCCTCCCTGTTCTGCTGTTCTCTTTAATGCTCAGGCAGAAATAAGAAATATATGCATGATGTCTCTATTCAGAAGCCTCTTCCAAGAACATCGCACAGCTACTGCACAATGCAGCATCTGTTAATAATCTATTAATAGTCATAACAGTAACATTAGCAAGTAACTATCAAGCACAACTACAGAATATGAACCCACAATCTTACTCCTAAGCTGAATCATACTATTAATAATATAAATAATATCTAGTAATCATCTAGCTATTAAAATTATATCCCTACACAACTAGATAGACTTTTAAATTTTTTAAAAAATTTTTATTTTAAAGACTAAGTCTAATTAAGAGCACTCCTGAGGAGTCTAGAAGTTCAGAAGAGCTTAGGTGATTGCTGTCATACATTCAAAGTAAATCAGACTGTTAGGCTCTGATACTTATATTTCACAGTTTCTGTCTTAACAAATTATATTTCCAAAGCAAATATTGCTGGAGTACAGGAAACTACTTACAAAAGAAGAACTAAGAAAATCTATTCCATCATTTCTGTTTCACAGTCCTGCAGTCATCTTATTCGGCTCAATCCTATGCTCCACTAGCAGGAAAATTTTCCATTGAAGTCAGTGCAGATCTTGCTTTCATAAGAGAATTTTGCATTCTGTAGCAATACCTGGTCTTGCTATCAGTAATGTCAGTGGAGACATGCTTCTGCAGGTAAGGGTAGTAAAATGAGACCTACGCTGGGGTTTCATAATGTGCTACATCGATTTCAGGAATCATAGAGCTTTGCATCAAAGAACAGATTTGCTTCTGGTACAGAAATACATGGGAGTAGGCCTGAAATTTAAGAAACTTTGAAGTAAGCTTCAGTACAGCATGAGAAGAATGTTAAACATGATGCATTTTATCAGTCCTGACAAGAACAAATTACCTGATACATTCTAGGACTTCGGTGTTCCAGTTACTATGCATGCAATACAACACTTCACATAGCTGATTTGAATTTTACTTATATTTTTAATAAAACTACCTTTCTCTTTTGCAGAGATGTCTCAGGCAATAATGAAAGCTTTTGTTCTAAATGAAAAATGTTTCCAGGCAGCAATAGTTTTTTCAATAGTTAATTTGGCAGGAAGCAGGAGAATCTTCGGTTTTATCAAAAGTAGTTACATTTTTGACTGTGATTTGTTTGCGTTTTCCTACTTTGAACTCCTTCATACACGCTAAGCAAAGCTTATAGGTGGTCTTCTGAAATACAAGTCCAATTTGGCAGTTAGAGACAGCATGCAGCTCCAAAACAACCTCTTCAGTCCTCACAGGATAGTGCATAAGACTATCTTCTCCCTGCTATCACACACAAAAGCCCTGAAGCTCTCCCTAGAGATGTTCAAAATGTGCAATTAAAGAGGAGTAGTGCATAGATCTCAACAACTCTTCTGCATATTTCAAACTTAGACTATTCTCTCTGGACTTGAGGCAGGGAAATAATTTAACCTCTCACAGCACAAAATCTTTGTCTTTGGCATGGCTTATAGTCCCCAAATAATTAAAAAGAGCAGCCTACAAATGTTCTGGCTTAGAAGAAATACGAAATTAACTAACAGAAGTGTGTTGCAGTAATGTTTACTTTTAGTAATCAGTTTAATCAGAAAATTCTACCAATTCTAAGTTTATGCAAGTCATACATAATGTTCACCTGAGCAGACACACAATTCCAAACATCCTCCTTTTCAATTGATGGCTGAAAAATCCACCAGTTGTTCGTACTTTGTTGAAGACTTTTCCAAATGCTTATAAATTTTATTGCAAGAACGGGCGATTACATAGAACAGATCAATATAAAAGAAATGTTCCCTTCACAAATTTATTCTTCAATTTAAAGTGTCACTTTTTCTCTAAAGTTTCCACAGTCATAAATTTTGAATTCATTATAGTTCATGAATTGAATACCAAGATCAAGAATCTAACAATAACAATTGTTTCAGGATTCAGCATAGTTTCTACAAACTTTCATTTTCCCTACAATTACTTGCTGCCAAGCACCCTTTTTACTGCCTGCCCCTGCAGTACAGCATGCAGGTGACAGTCACACTGGGCTGGGCATCAAGAGCACATGTGGGTTGTTCACATTAAACAGACCACAGGAATGTTTCAAGGCATTGCTTAAGTTAAGATTTTAAAATGTTTTAGGGTATGGTTTTAGCCCTGAATTTGCAGGCATGATTCAAGGGTCTGCACTGGTCACAGATATGTTCAAATTAAACCACACGCTGGGTGCATGTAACCACCTCGCTGTCAGTGTCAGCAGACTCAGCTGACCCCTGCCAAGGGAATAATCCTCTGCATATTTAACTCACTAGCATAGATGAAGCTTTAGGGGCAGCAGTATAGCTAAACCAGCTTTCATATCAATCAACATTGAATGAGATATTTATGAGAGGATGAAAGAATAAGCTTAATCTTTACAACTCGGTTGACATAATACTTGTAATTAATTTTCTCCTTCTTAAGTAATGATTACAGCATTTACTGATTTTAGATCCCCAGTAAAGCAAAAGCAGATATAAAGATCAGTTCGCCTTAAAACATCTTGTCTCTGAGGTCCATGAAAAAATGTACCTTGGAATTACTGCTGATTTCCATTTTTCAGCTGCTGCCACTCTTGCAACACAACCCCAAAAGACTCTGCTATAAACAAATAAATGATGCATAGACCAGGCAGCAATACAGTACAGTGGAGAAAAACAAACACTGAGGGAAGGAGGAGTTGGGGCAGGGAAGAAGAAGGTAGCAGGAAAATGCATGAAAAACAAAGCATACAACGCTGCAGAAATCAGTTGAAGCATGAGCTATGACAGGAATCACACAAACCGAGTTCTGCATCATCTGACACTTCTAATGTATGTCCAATGGGACTCCAGCTGGAGCAGCAGGACTCTTACAGCCTTTCCCACAAAACTTCTCTCCACCTTCCACCTGAGGAGAAATCCCACAAGGAAGTCAGGATGAGAGCTGCACTGGGTCTTGGAAAACTTGTGGGCCAGGGCAAAGTGATCAGCCTGACCATGGTCCTCCATTCCTCTAACAGTAGGATTCATGAGGTTGGGAATTAGAACAAATGAGATGTAAATCTCAGAAGTAAATCTTTTTGTGTTTTCCCTCTCAAGCAGAGACTACTTTATCCCTTGGCTTCTCAATTATACCCAATTGGAAGTCAGCCACCTAAAACTGTCATGCTGTTCTTCCAAGTGTGTATGGCAGCCTAGTGCAGGCATCAATGGCATGATTCATCAGACCAAGTGTGGACACAAACATCTGAACTAGCTGTCTAGACTGCATTTATCATTTACTGAAACAGGCACTTCTACAAAGTGACTCATCTCATCCTAAAGTTGCTCTCTGAAATGAATGGTACATCAGAAAGTGTCTATTTCCCTCCATTAATTGTAAAGGGAGTTCAGATGTGCTTCAGATGTGGTCACAGTACTACAAACACCTAAAGTTAATGAGGAGTCCAGTCACTGTTACTCTATATAATAAAATAATCCATAAATGAGAATATCACAGTCCAAGATGTTTTGTAGCTGAATTAACACAATCAAAGATTTATTTTTAAAATATTGTGTTTCCCATAATGTGTTGCTGTTTTCATTTAATCTAGTAAATACTGTTGAATAAAATAGTAGCATTTATAGTGTCTCATTTAAGTGTCACTTAACAAATCAGTATGTACCACAACTGGAATATGAGATGTTACACAGACTTTACGTAATGACTTAGCACTTTAACTGTCAACTTCCTCAGGAAACACTGCATAGAATCATCCATGTTGGAAGGGACCTCTAAAGGTCACCTAGTCCATCCACTCTGCATTGAGCAGGGACTTCCTCAACTAGATAAGGTTTCCCAGAGCCCTGTTGAGCCTCACCTTGAATACCTTCAAGGATGGGGCTTCAATCACCTCTGTGGGCAACCTGTTCCTGTGCTCAACCACCCTCAGTGTATAGAACTGTTTCCTAATATTCAATCTAAATTGACTTTTCTCTAATTTCAAACCATTGCCCCTTTTCCTATCACTATAGGCCTTTGTAAACAGTCTTTCTCCAGCCTTCTTGCAAGCCTTGTTCAGGTACTGGAAGGCTGCTATTAGGTCTTCAGGCTTGTATTAGAAGCCCAGGCTGAACCACCCCAGTTCTCTCAGCCTGTCCTTGTAGCAGAGGTGCTCCAGCTCCGTGATCGTTTTCACAGCCCTCCTTTGGACCTGCTCCATCAGGTCCATGTCCTTCCTGTACCAAGGGGTCCAGAGCTGGATGCAGTACTCCAGGTGTGGTCTTACCACAGCAGAGCAGAGTGGCAGAATCACTTCTTGATCTGCTGACGATTCCTTTCAGATGCAATGTGCTACAATTTAGTATTAAAGATTTAGAAATAAAGATTTATTTATCAAAAATGTTTACTTTTTTAAACCTAAAATACAGATCTCATTTAAACCCTGACATTTATAATCAAATCTATATTTATGTTGGTGATACATATTACTCAGGCCACTACCTTATACCGTAATGCTGATGGGCTGAACGAGGACTGAATACACCTGGGTGATGGAAGTCACAGACTTGAAACAAGAGCAGTATTTGTGGGATCAGTCACCAAGACTCCTACAAGATAAAACAAAGGCAAAAGCACCTTCTAGCTTTTTTAGTTCTGCTGCACAGAAGGCAGAGAATTGTTCAATTTTTGTCTATTGTCTATTAGTCTACTGTTCTTTCCAGGGTTCAGCTATGCCTCTTTGCCAAGCAGAAAGCTCACAGTCTGTTGTAGCCTTTTGCTTTCTCACAGCATTTCAGTATGGGAAGCCTGACCCAAGCAGCCACTCCCAACCCCAGCCCAAGGGAAGAAGAAATTGCAAGAGAGACTATCACTCTTAGATTTTTGTTCTTTGTCATATTAAAAGTGCAAACATGTCTGTAATGTCGCTTTTTAGTTTCCCAGAACACTGCTACTTTACAGACACACATAAGGGACATCTTCAGATCAAAGATCTATTTATCCATTTATCTACGGGTACAAACTGCAAGATTTAACAGGGGTGTGAGAAACACCTTACTGGGTCACCCCAGTGGTCCCTCCAGCTGGTACCCTGACTCCAGCAGTGGCAGCAGGACATACTATTTGGGGCAAGTACGTCAGCCTACCATTTTCCACAGTCTGTTCCCTCTTATGCATCCCCAGAATTGAGTAATTTAATTTGGAAGTCAGAATTTTCTCTAGTGTGGCCTCTTTACCTTTCCTGCTGAATTATGCAGGGATTTTACCAGAGTGCTTGTTTTCTTGTTGAGTGGAAGCAGTTCACCTGGGCTTCTAATACAAAATTTGTAATAATATACTACTACTACTATGTGAGTCCTGGAATATCTATAACGTATTTAAAACAACAGAAAGGTCTAAATATATTTGCCTTTACCTGACCTCTACCCATTCATTCCAACCTTGAACACAGAGCATCTGACTCAGCTGCTCTCTTAGGAGAAACTGCCTGCTGGTAGCATATTCCCCTATATCCTTAGATACTTATCAGTGCCTACAGCCTTAATTCTAGACTAGCATCCTCCTTTGGACTTAGAAGAGTAAACTGTTCTCAGTCTGCTGACTATCAGAAAGGGTATATTCCCCAACAAACATCCTCACTACATTTTCAAACATTCAGGTTGCATTGTTTTCCTTGTTGGCACTGTTACATCTTCAATTTGATTTAACTCACTGTGCTGAGGAAATATAATATTTCATCAGTAATGTCAGTATGATATTAAAAATATTACAAACAATTGCCTTGTTTCTTATAGGTTGTAAGTCTCATAGTATTCCACATCACACTCCTCAAGTCTTGGACACTAGAGGATGTTTGGTTTTTTGAAGATCTCATCCTTCATCACAAAAAGGAGGAATTTCTACCCTCCTTGTTTCAAATAAAAGCTTGAAAACATTATTTTGGCAAAAATAAAAGTTAAAAAAAAAAGGTATCAAATTTATATAAAAGGCAGGGTTGTGATTTTTATGATTATACTTCACTTTGGTGGGGGAAGGGACGCTCATTCACTATTTCTGAATATTTGCAGATGGCAATATTGACTGTGGGTATTTCATCTTTGGGAATGTTTTGTTACTGATGCAGTTATAATACCATTTTCCCATTAACTTGTGTGAATAAGAGTAGTCCTACAGTCTACTTTATTCTCTCTGCAGATCGGGACTCTGATCTTTCAAGCTGTATTTTGTACACATGAGAAGTGCTGCAGTGATATGCAGTAGTGGTATGCCCAGGTTAAGAAGAATTCCTACCTGTGCAAGATATTACACCTTGCAGCTAAATGCAATGATTGTAAAAATTGGGAGACATTAATTTTACCTGTACTCATTTTGTCTTTACAGAAATCACAGTGTGTTCAAACTCTGCGTTATTAAAACAGAAGACAACATAATATGGAATTCCTGTTCACTAATTGTTCTTTACTCCAGATGTTGAAGGATGCATCTCATCCCACTTCTTTCCTCCTGAAGTCACACAAACAGCAGCATAGAAATAATAAGAGGAATTTGAACGGAAAATCTGAAAGGTTGATACCTTCCTTTGAGTCCCATTAGATGGAGCTCTCAGACAAGAAGAAATGAATTAAAAAGCCAACAACTCAACGGGCACCCTTAGGAATTATCAGTACTGTACTATGCAGGTATTTTTACCTGCTGAGAGCTCTCTCCTCCTGTTAGAACTCATTTGTATCCAACCAGAAAGCTTATTACATGATTTTGAAACTACTATTACTCAGCAACCTGCCTGTACAACTAGGTTTTCATTAGATTAACACATTACTGAGATCAAGCTGCAAACTTCAGAGGCAGCTAAATGCTGTATCACTGAGGTCAACATAAATAACCAGACTGACAGCTAAAGAGTTATAGAAATAGAGTAGAGCAGATAAAGAATTTAAAAGCAATACATAGAAACCAGAAAATTCCCACAAGTGCTTGACCTCACATCCACTAGTGATAAAAGTCTGCTGACATAAATGAGAGAGGATTCAGATGAAAAATTGGCCATGGAGTCACAAAGACATAATACAAATGGAAATAGCAAAACGTTTGTAACCTGATTTTTTGCTTCTTTCCGGTTCTAGTTTCTACTTTTGTTTCAATTTTGTTCTCAGTGTATAGAGTCTTACAGAGTTTTGGGGCAGCTCTCCTGATTCCTACATGGGGAAGGATGAAGATAACCCTGTGTCAAGTACTGTGCAAGGAAAGAACAGAGTGAGGGGTATATATTTTCAAGGCTATTGCTCATTATGTGCAGTAATTTGGCAATACCAATGTTTTTGCCAAATAATGGTGGTGGTTAGCAAAATGAGAAAGAGGAAAACAATGCTATACAGACAATTATCAGAATTAACAGAAATTAGCAGATTGTCCAGATATACATGGAAGAAAAGAGTCTAAACTGGTTCCTGTTAGACTCTACACATTATTTGAGAAAAAAATATTGCTTTAATCAATTCCACTGTGATTAAACCCTACTTTCATGAAGGCAAACACGTCGATTTTGTAACTGACCAATTCTGTAAAGCTTAGCCTATCTCCTAGACTTATCATTGACAGAAAAATAGAACAATTTCATGATTATTGAGGTGCAATGCTGGAAGGTGTTTTTCATTTTGTGTATCATCTGTCTAGTTCCAGGTTTTGCAACAAAACCTTTTTGCAGAACTCTTAAGACCTATACTCTTTTGCACTGAAAGTAAACACCATTTAGCACCTTATGCTAAAACAAATAACATGCAGTATCTGAGACATGAGAACTAGGAACTTCATTTCTGAGTTGAAAACAGTTTGCTTTATTATTTGAGGGATTTTTGTTTTATACACTAAATTTGCTTCACCAATGTAAAAAGAAAACATCCTATTAGCACAGACTGCTGCAATGTAATAAAATTATCTCTTTCCAACACTGAAGATTTCTTCTTCCCTTCAATATTCTTCTGTTCCGTACATTTTCCCAGAGGAATGTTTTGTGATCAGGATGATCTTTTAAACTTTTACGCTGTTCCAGAGGAACAGTGGTTGTTTAGTCTGGAGAAAAGAAGGGTGGGGGAGACCTTATTACTCTTCACAACTACCTGAAAGGAGGTTGTAGTGAGGTGAGGGTTGGTCTCTTTTCCCTAGTAACAAGTGAAGAGAGGAAATGGCCTCAAGTTGCACCAAGGGAGGTTTAGATTGGCTATTAGAAGAAACGTCTTCACTGAAAGGATTATCGAACACTGGAACAGGCTCCCTGGTGAGATGGTTGAATCGTAATTCCTGGAAGTGTTTAAAAGACACATAGATGTGGTGCTAAGGAATATGATTTAGCACCAGACTTGGTAGAGTTAATTAATGGTTGGACTTGATAATCTTAAAGGTCTTTTCCAACTGAAACAGCTCTCTGATTCTGTGGTTATGGCATTCTCACCCTGTTCGTCTGGATATCAGAGAGAAGCAAGCAGCAGAAGGGTCAAGGCGGTGGAGAGCTGAAGCACTTGGTGCCACATGGTAAGTCTCTGATAATAGTTCTGTAGGTAGAGAACACAGATGCTAAGATTTGTCTGGCTAGGTGTGACAGAACCATCATGTGAATTTTCCCAGCATAAAACAAAAAGCTCTCTCCAAATCTGAAATTTCTCCATTAAGAATTTTTTTTTTAGGAGACGAGTATTTTTCATTGGAAGTTTATCCAGCAGAAAACTCTCAATTATCCACTACATGTCCCCCTAATTTCCTTTCAGCTTCCCAGTGTTCATGACTTCGAATTGGCAAGAACCTTCTCTTATCCATATTTCAGTATTTCACTTAAGTACAGTGTGGTTAAAAGACAGAAAATCAATCTTTAACTGCTGAGATTTCCATGAAGTTTAATTAAAAGAGTCAAGCTATTGTGACTAGCTTTGTAAAACTGTGGGTGACAAGCTCTGCTATGCAGAAGAATGTGCTTGTTTCACAAAATGCTGCAGAGGAATGGCAGGATACTGCTTCTCAGGAGAATATGGGCTCATAAACCTTCTGCCTGCAGCCTCCCCAACTTGCATCTGACTCACCTGCCCAGAGCTGAGCTGCCTCTTGAAATGGGAGAGCCTGAGAAGATAGGAGGTGCCTAGGGCTCAGAAGGAAAACAGTGTGATCTTGATAAGAGAATAACAGCATTCACACAGCTGAAATCCTGCTCCGTTACTGATCCTGTTGCACCACTGTCTTTCCTTCACCCGATTCAGATATGGTGCTTTGAAGAGAACATAAATACACTTCTATTGACTCCTCTGTCTAACCTTTTGGAAAAGTATTTATTGCTTGTACTGTGCATCCTGTTATGGTTTCTTAAGAATACCTATTTCAGAAAACACACTTCTACTGCAGCACAGTGCAGTCTATAGCAATGAAGAGGAATAATAATAAATCCCTTACCGACAGGCCAGAAATTCTGAGTGCTATACTTGGGTCAAACGTGAATCTGAAAGGCTTCTCTAGATCATAAAAAACTATTTTCTCCATCTCTGTCTCACAATATGCTACAGGATGTTAGAAATTTCTGCTAGCAATTATGTGCAAATCAGTTAAATTAGCTGAATTTCATTATGCTTCTCAAAACCAAATTTTTATTTCCTCTAAACAAGTTCAGTCTCCTATTCAGTAATAGTCTCCTCCTATTAAGCTTTATTAAGACCTCAACCTGACAATGACTGCGCATTTGCTTTCAAGCATAGGTGCTTTGCAAGGACCCTGAGATGCTTTGATAAACAAAGCTTTCCAGCTGAGTTACATGCCTCACTCGGGACTTACCTGTTTTAAACCTGGTAATCCTGCACAATTGTTTAAACAAGTGGCTGTGTTATGACCAGTCCTGACTTACTTTTCCCAAGGCCTTATTTGTTGCACACACATTTCAGCTTTCCTCTGACTGGACTTCACACACAGAGTGCCTCTTGCTATCTGTTTAGCAAAATGTTCAAAACAACTGGGACCCTGATAAAGGAATGCCAGGCAAAACAGAAAGTATGATGTATTGCCACTATCCAGCAAAACTAGAGAAACTTAGCAGCTCCTGAAGCAAGCTTGGGATTCAATTCTCTAAGATGACCAGTTTGACTTCATGCTGCACAGAAACAGAGGAGCAAGTCAAACATAAATATGCAACTCTTGCAAAATGAAGAAATCTAGAAATATGAATTCAGTTAAAGGGTTATAGCATTTAATAGTGACCATGTGTAGCATCTCTTTATTATTAGCAGGAGATAGATGGAAGACAGAACTAGTTCACTCCTTGCTGAATATATCTCTATTCATCTTTTAAATAGACCTACAATAGAGCCTTCTGTTGGTCATATCGATCTCCTTCACATACCACATGAGCTATCATTTCTTTTCAGGACATCTTCTGCTCTTTAAATGACAATTTGATTGTTGGAGCCAATCTCCATCACAGGAAAACTGTTTACCTAGTGGTATGGGTGAATGGAACTATCAGTCCTGAAGTGCCCTGTTGAGTGGCCACTGCCTAGATAAAATTATTTTAAGTTGAAGTGAGTCTGTTTTGATGTTCAATATCCGAAGTTTTACCTCTGAAGTCATTCTCTAAAGATGGACACAAGAACAGAAAACTTCCCCCTAGCTGAACTCTTTGGTAAGATGTTGGGCACTTCCTTGATATTTTGCAAAAACCTTGCTTCTGGTTTTGGTTCCCAGTAGAGATTTTTCATTCCAAACATGTATAAAAGGACAGTTTATATCCAGCGCAAATAAAAAAAGGCCTTAATGCAAGGTAGAGGTAGAATCCTCGTGTAAGAGCATATATAGGTGTCGTGGTAGGCCTAAACAAGCCTCTTGGGCTTGTACATGTCCTGGTTTATGCAGACATGTTTTTCTGCTCTCTCTCCTTCTATTTTGGGGAGAGCAACCGCAGGAAAAGGGACAAAGGACCTGGCGCCACTAAGTCTGGGGTCCGGGGTCTGTCCATCACCTGTGGTAAACAGAGTGCACACCATTGCCTTGTGCAGGGCCTGTGATCTGCCCAAAAAAGGATAAAGCAAGCCTATGGCTTCACCCAATATGGCCAAATCTTGGCTAACTGCCACTTGATTGGCTGTCTCGTGTCCAAAGGTCCAATTGATCTTCGGGCTGTGTTAATAAAAGGAGCAGGGAACACGGGGTGCGTGCCTTCCGCCATTACAGGTGCCTGCTTGCATCCTGCCTGCTGCCTCCACGCATTCACCAGCGTGATACCGTGAGACATCCTGCCTGTAAGAGCCTGCTTCCAAAGACAGCCAGAATCAGGTCAGAGATCGTCTCTCTCTCTTTTCCAGTGCTCAGGAGCCTGGAGAAACTTTAAAGCCACTGACGGCTACCGACAGCGACCCTGCAGCAATGAGCCTTGGGTGCTGTCAAGACAATACCTCTTAACGAGTGAATACCAAGCCTCTTGTAATCATTGATTGCCTTCTGCCATAAGCAGAAAGCTGCTTCTCGGGTCCATCTAGTGAACAAGCGGCGTACTGGCCGCAGGTGGTATATTGACCACAAACCTTCTCTTTTCCAGTTTAATTCGAGTTCTGTTAATATATATATTTAATAGTCATTTCCAGATCCTGTTATAACCTGTATATTGTTTCCATAACATTGCAAAGAGCCTGTTACTATTGTTATTATTGTTATTATTATTATTAAATGGTGGTCGGGGTGGTGTGAGTTTCGATTATTTAATATTAATAAATTATATATTAATATTTTTATAATATCGTCTCGCAGTACCTAATTACCCCTTCACCGACAATAGGATGAGTCAAATTGGGAAGGGAAGGGTGAAGTCTAACTAATTGATTTAGTTTTCTCTTTGTGAACTAAAGGATGAAAGATTGGTTAACACATCTGAAATGACTCAAACTGAAAAACACTTATTTACTGACTTCTCCGTCGTACCAGGTAGGAAGGGGAAAGCATGAAAATAATTCTCTTTTGAAATCTCATGGAAACATATCTGAGACATATTAACTACCTCTTTGGATGGATATGTGCCTTACATAAACTCTTCTCTGTCCTCTGGTCTGAAAAAGAGGTATTAAAACCAATAATGGACAACTAGGTCAGAGATAGCTCCTTTGGCTCTCCTTTTCCTTAACTGTCTTGCTGAGTTTATTTCACGTTTTCAAATTCCTGCAGATAAAATTGAAGAACAGAAGTGCAGCTGGGGTTTGTGCAAGTGGCAATTTGAAGAGTACCTTCATTCTGCAAACAGCTTGACTTTTCTCATCAGGAAAGCGTATCTGTCAAGCCACACGTTCCTCCTCTCTGAGTTGAATAACAGGTGGCTTCTATCTTAAAAGGATGGCTATTTAAAACATGTAGTATTTAGCAAAGTTACATCCACAACAAAATAGCAATGCAATTGTGTACACTTTCCACTCCTCCTGGACAGAAAAATTAAGTAATTCACCCCAATTTGGATAGCAAATCAGTGCTACAGAAAGGATTGAGACTGAACTTTCCTGAATCTTAACACCAGAGCTGCTCTGGTGGACAATGATATCAAGAATAAATCCATCTGGCAACAACTACAGCCTTAGCTAGGCACAGGATAAAATTCAGCCTGGGAAAAAGAACAAACACCATCCCTATGTTCACCTAACCTAACAGGTCACACCAGTTCTGGCACCAGAATATGAACCATCTTCTTTTTTTTTTCTGGGACAGGGTGTCTGTTTGGTATTGGGAGCAGCATCAGGGTAGCACTGGAAGTAAAGTGAGTGAACAGCACAAACACCATCCCAAATGTAATTGTCTGTGTCATATGTCAGATGCCCAGGGTGTTCTGAGCAAATCCAAAGACAAACAGAACTGGCTGCCCTCTTTTGCCATCTCCTATAGAAATGTAGGAGGGCTTGTGCCTGCACTTTAAAGAGAGTCTGAAAAAGTAGAGCTACCTGATTTTCTGTCCCAGTTTGAAGCTTTGATTTGATAAAGATCCATTCTTACAGTCTTGAGTAATTTTAGTTGCTTTTTCTTGCCTTTCTTTTCCCAAGCAGTCTAGCCTGGAAAGTGGAACTCCAGTACCCCAGGAGGATATTACTGATGTGATGCAGCATGACAATATAACTACTGACTCTTTCCTGCATTTCTACTCTTGGGTATTCTATAAAGAACATCTTTTTTTCAAAGCTGTCCTGTGCCAAGAACTTACTTAATCTGTTCCTTATTGTGGCAAATGGACTTCTTTTTATTTATGCTGATAAATGACCAGCATTCTGTATCTCTCCTTGCTGTGAATCTTTCCAAACTGTAAAGTTTTACATCCCTATAGTTATGCTGCATCTTCTGAATGGATCAAAAACTCTTACATTTTCTCATGACTTTGGGTCATCCAAATAGCTGACCCAAGAGAGGTCCATTAATTAACATCACCGATAGCTCAGAGCTTGTTTTCTGCATCCCTTGTTTGAGAAGGATAATATTTTTCTTTCTTTGATGGTGCTCACACTGTGTATTCATGTCTGCCCAGGCTTTTATGCTGTGCCCATCATCGTGAAATGTGAAACAACCAATAACTCTCTTCTAATTCACAGAACATTAGACTATCTCGGAAGCAGCCCAGTTTGGCCTAAGAAACAGTGTTTGAGATGTAATCTATGGATTTGTCCAATCTAATTAGTGCCACTTCCATCAGGGTTTTTTTGATATAGACATAACATTCACTCAGAAAATCACTAAAGCTACAGAGTCAGCTGCCTAGCAGTCGTTCCATCAACTTGTGGTCACTTATGGCCTGGAAATGATTTGAAAGAGACTACAAAGGCAGAAGGCTCTGAACCATGACATTGGCCCCTTAATGTATTTTCCTACCTCTTTGTTAATAGTCAAGTATTCTTCTATTAGATTGGATTAAATTTTCACTAATTTCATTGTACCTTCTTGTAATTAGGTAAAGTTTTGGTTTTGTTGAACTCAGCGATAAAGTTTCTACAGCAAAAAAATACTTAATAAAACTATTTTTAAGACAATAAACTTGAGAGTGGGGATAAATTAATATGTATTGAGCACTGTGCAGCAATTCCAGACAAACTGCCAAACACAAGCTCACATGTTGACGATTTCTAACATGTGTGACCTTCTGAAGTACAGACACATTCCAGGAACAGTTGGCCATGTGCATTCACTGGGCATCTTGGATATACTTCTGCCACTTGTTCTCCAAGGAATTGTTCTGCAAGTCTCAAAATAATTCTAGTCAACCAGAATACATCTCTGTGGCATTTTTTTTGCACCTAAAATTCCTGTGAAACCATGAAAATTGGACATGCACTGAAAGATCATGTTTAGAAATTATTAGTCTGTGTCTGACTCTCTGGACCAGAACTGCCTCCCACTAACACCACTGTAAATCACAAGCCCTTCACTGATGTCCCTGAAATGACACGCAAAAGCAACTTCCCTAAAAAAGAAAGTATTAGGCTGGATAGATGTTTTCACTGGTACAAGGAATTAAAATATGTTATTTATTTCAACCTGAACTCATTAGTCTTCTGACTGATCTGCTCCTGTCTTCTCTGCAATAGGGAAATACATTGGGTTTGCATTGCTACTGGTCTCAGGATTATGGTAAGCGAGGATTAATAGTTACAACTCCAAGCAGCCAACTGTGTTAGCACAAGCCTCATCCACCACCACAGATCCCTGGTTGTTCTCTTCTCAAAAATTGCAGCCCACTCCTGGGGGCTCAATGGATTCAGATCCCCTCCCAGACCAGGGATGTGTTATGTTGGCAGACTTTGTCCCCATTATTGGAATCTGTTGTGACAGAAACTGGCCAAGCCTGGGAATATAAACTGACCTTTCCAGCAGGTTCTGGTTGGTCTGAATAAACACTCTGCCACAGAGACCGGAGAGTTACTGGAGAGTGGTGATAACTTTATATTGGCTAGGGTTGCCTGTGAATTTAACAAGAAACAATCTGGTCTCTTAGTGCCATCCATGTCACATCAGCCTTCGGTACATTAGCACAGGATTTAATCTGGGCATTTAAAGCTGCCTGCAGTAGCTTGTGACTATGGGTCTTTTCACCCATCTTTTGTGAATGTTCTTCCTTGCAAATGTGTATTTGCTGCAGCACATTTTTCAAAGGGAATCGAGAAACAGAAAACTAAAAGCTGCATGTATTAGTATTCCTTTTTAATTTAATATCATCTTACAAGGTGGAAATTAAAATGATTTTTCTGTCACTGTTATCTCCCTCCACTTGGCAAAGATCGATTTCCTTCTTCCTCACTGCTTACTAATAAGACATCTGAAAACTAAGATGTTTTTTATGTTTACTTCCTTGTTTAAATCAGCTTTCTCAGCTAAGGACAGCTTTGGCAATATATTTGCTTTATAACTTGTGATTTCTCTGTTGGCTCAGGCTCCACCAGTGACAGAACAACAAACAGGCTATATATTTTTAATTACTCAGGGATGCCCTTGTGCATAAGTACATGCAAATCAAACAAGCAGAATTCAAAACCTGTAGAGAACAGATTGCACATGTTACACAATCAGTCACATTTTGGGCTCAGAAATGATGGTGCATTATTTTGCTTCTCGTGTTGACAAGTATGGAGGTATCAGTCATCACTTGGTACAGCATTATGCCATTGCTACTGCTGTGTCTGACACTGCTAGGTTTGGTACCACTTTCTTGAGAGCTCACAAGCCAAGGAAGGTGGGTGGCAACATATGAATGCTCAAGTGTGAGAATCAGCTGAACAACTAGCCTATGTGGAATTACAGCTTCCTACAAATGAAAATACTTTTGTCCAGCAAGAGGATTAGAAAAATGTGATGCTTTCGATGGTTCAAAGAATCTGGCAGAAGCACCTAACAGCCTGTCTCTAGAATCTATCCCTCCTTTCAAATGGAGAAGATAAATCACTGAGCAAAGCTGTTTGGAGTCCAAGCTGCATTTATGAACTTGTACCCTATTAGATGTGTGATTCTTTCAAGATAAAAAAACTTTCAGAGAAAATATCGCAGGATAAGGTGATCACATCAAAAGGAAAAGGAAGGAAACATAGTCATCTGCATATTGCAGGTGAGGAACTAAAACACCAGAGAAAAAGGCAGCAAGGTGGGTATCCCTAAAGAGCTGACCATTTCTCCTGTACAAAAACCCTGAGCTTTTTCAAAGATTCGAGTAATGTGTCCTGTAACACATTCACTTGGGATATTATCTCATCCCCTTTAGACATTTCACTGTGTCAGAAGTCTCCTAATTTGACAGCCTAGCATTTCTCTTTCACATTTTCTTTCCATTGCCCTTTCTTAAATCCCCATGCTCAGCATTAATAAGATTTTTTTACTCTAGGGTGTTTATGCCTGGAATACCTATATAGCAATATCTTACCTTCTTCCTCTCAAATTTGATTATTCTTCGTTCATCCAGTTTATACGTATTGAAGTTTTAATCTTCCCTTCCCCTTCTTGATAGAGTTGCTCTCATCCCTCTCAGGGGAGTTATGTCTCAAGGTTTCTTTCAGCCCTGTCTTACATGGTTCCATGACTTTTTTCAGGTTTTTCTTTGATATGGTGTCACCCATTACTGAAATCTAGCCAGCATCTTCTGTGAAGACACATCTAGCTTTGCCTCTGCTAGAGATCCAAGGTGAGAACTTGCATTGCACCAGACGTGGTTAATGCTGTACAAGCAGCCTGTGTCCCATTACATGTGCTCTTGCTGGCCACCTGCATGAGTGACCTGTGGAAAGGGCGTCTACATCTCTATTCATCTTTCAGTGCAGAGCTGGTCTCGAGGCACCTCGTTCCTTGCCAGGGAGCCCGTTTCTGGCCTGCTGTGTTGCAGGCAGTTGGCAGGTGTCTGGAGACCCTTCAGGTGGTGAATGTCACGGCTGGTGTGTGCGTGATGTGATACTGTATGGGTGGGCATTCTGGCAGTACAGAACTGTGGGACGAGTTAAGGCTGTACCGGAGCTGCTGTTAGGGGGTGAGCGTGGAAGCGATGGTCCTTCATACAATTTTCATCTTCCTGTCCTATTTTTGTGCTGTCCTATGGTGCCTTTGGTACATATATCAAAGGCCACAGAGCCACGAGTGGGTTTTTGTCAGGTCGTGCCCCTTGATGACCTGCCAGACGAAAAAAAAAGCCTTTTAATTTCATCAGAGGTGGGGAGGGGTGCCCTTTCCGCTTAGGATACAGGGGCAAGCCTCAGCCATCCTCCCCAGCTCCTGTCGGTCTCCAGCGAGCACTGAGGATGGCTGAGATGCCAAGTCGGCGGGAGAGGGCTGATGGGGCGGTAACTCCCGGTCCTTCGCACCACTCCGTACTTACAATCACAGCACGCAGCCGGGCGGCTGGGCTCCCCCGCGGCGCGGCGGCGGGCGGGAGCGTAGGAGGCGGTGGGGGAGGG
>WBNM01037380.1:43803-55041 GCA_013399055.1 Ramphastos sulfuratus
TTTTTTTGTGATGTACTGCCTTAGAATAATAAAGATCCTTACTGGTATTTTCAAAACTCACCATTAAATCAAATGTAAAGGATACCAGTAACTTGACATTCAGAGTTTCTTTGTAGAACATATTTTGAATGTGTATTATGATTGAGAAAAAGATGTGGAAAAAATCTATTGTGACTGATTACAAAAGAGAAAGGAATGGGAAGAGAAAGAAGGAAGAATGTTACATCAAGATAGAATAAGAGAGACTTGAGAGAATTCAGATTTTAAAAAAAAATTAATGTGGAGTAAAATAGTAAGCTTACAGGACAAAAATTGCCACTTTCTTTTATAGGAAGTGCACACGTATGTGTATGTGTATGTGTATGCATATGTGTGCACATACATATGTAAAGTCTATGTGTTTGAATTAGAAATCTGTATCTCTAGAGTAAACTGAGAATCTTTAGTGGATTATTTTACTCCTTTATACTTGAAACTTGTCTTTATTGTTGCCCAATACACATTTACTTTAATAGTGTTACTGTACATGCTTTCTTGAGGACATTGTGATCAAACGTGAGTGATACTGTACACCAAAATTCTAAATGAATCCTTCTTAAAATTATAACACTTTATTCACTTTGGAAAATAAAAAGGGCGAGGAGGGGGAAGAGTTTAGGCTTTATGAGCTAGGATAAGTACATTAACAACAAATAGTTTTTATATCTTGTATTTTTTCCACTGACCTGAAAGAGACAAAACCCTCATGTCCTCTGGATCAAGCCTATTAGGTATTTAACTTATTAGAACTAAGAAATATACTTAAGAAAAGAGCATTTCAGAGAGAAGATAGGAGAATTGTAATATTTTAGCTAAAACTGGTGAGAGGCAAAACCTTGCAAAAGTACAGATATTTCATGTAATTAATCTTTTGCTCTTATGTCTTTAAATGCAAAGTGGGAAAGAAAACCTCTTGAAATTACGAATGCTAAAACTTCTATACAGTGAAACCTGCTACATGACTGTGATGCATTCTCGCTATCACGATGTTTTCTATAAATCCTGCCTGAGAGAATGTTTCAGTTTTCATATGTACCAAGGGCAGGGTAAAAAAAAATAAAGCACCTTTTGGTGACTAATTCCTTCCATATTTATTCGATATTGGAGTAAACCTGGACACATGACAAAAATTTTATTTGCCATTCAGAATCCATTTCAGTGATGGGCTGCATTTTCTGTGTAATACCATTCAAACTGATCATGATACCTACAGCAAAAGTTAAACAAGGCCTTCATTAAGTTGTGGTCTTTATGCAAAGTATATATGACATATTTAGCTAACTTGCAGGACATGTTTCTTACGTAGCTCTACCAATTAAGGTACTTCTGAACAATCATCACTACCCTTGTAAGATATGTATATAGGCTTAAAATCAAATTTGCAATCAATCTCCATTCTAACACCTTGATTTTATTTTATACTGTAATACCGTTCTGACATATGTAATAGGGACTGTAAGTGGGCACTTAATTGAGTCTTAGTGCAGATAAAAAAAAAGATTGAGAACATAGAAAAACACTCATCATGTATGTTTCTAGTAACTGACATAACGTAATTGAACTTGGCTGCAGTGATCATGAGAATGTGGAAATAAGATCCCCAGGGCAGTGAGAAGGGCGCACAGCAAGCTTGCTACTCTGGACTTGAGGAGAGAAGACTTTGGCCTCTTCAGGGATCTGCTTGGTAGAGTGCCATGGGATAAAGCCCTGGAGGGAAGAAGGGACCAGGAGATCTGCTTGATATTCAAAGATCACTCCAAGCTCAGGAGCAATGCATCCCAACAAAGAGGAAGTTAGGCAGAAATGTCGGGATGAACAAGGAGCTACTGGACAAACTCAGGAAGGATGCCTGCAGAGGCAGGAAGCAAGGACAGGTATCCCTGAAGGAATTGTTCAAGCAGAGAACAACAGAGAAATTGTTCAAGCAGTCAGGGATGAGGTTAGGAAAGCCAAAGCTCTGATAGAATTCAGTCTGGCCAGGGATTTAATTTCTGGTCAAGAGCAAAAAGAAAAGCTTCTACAGGTGCTTTGGTGATAAAATGAAGATTAGAGAAAATGTTGGCCCTCTCCAGAGGTAACAGAAGAGCTGGTTACTAAGGGTATGAAGAAGACTGAGGTATTCAACAACTTTTTTTGCCTCAACCTTCACCAGCCAGTGCTCCAGTTACAATGCCCAAATCACAGAAGGCAAAGGTAGAACTGCCCACTGTAGGGGAAGATCAGGTTCAAGACCACCTAAGGAATCTGAAGGTGGACAAGTTTGTGGTTCCTGGATGACATTCATCCATGGATCCTGAGGCAACTGATGGATGAAGTGGCTAAGCCATTCTCCATATTCGAGAAGTTATGGTAGATTGGTGAAGTTCCAATTGACTGGAAAAGGGTAAATTGAACTCCCATTTGTATAATGCCAAGAAAGGAAGATGCAGGGAACTGCAGGCAGTCAGCCTTACCTCTGTGCCTGTCAAGGTCATGGAGCACATCTTCCTGGAAACTCTGCTAAGGCACAGGGAAAATAAGAAGTTGGTTGGCGTCAGCCAACATGGCTTCACTAAGAGCAAATTGTACCTGACAAATTTGGTGTTCTTCTGTGATAGGATTACAGTGTTGGTGGATAAGGGGAGTGCAGCTGATGCTGTCTACCTGGACTCCTGCCAAGCATGTGTCACTGTTCTGCATGACATCCTTGTCTCTAAATTGGAGAGACATGGATTTGACAGAAGAACCACTCACTGAATAAGGAATTGGCTGGCTGGTCACGCTCAAAAGAGTTGTGGTCAACAGATTGATGTTCTCACGGAGACCATTGATGAGTGTCATTCCTCAGAGGTAGGTGGGGGGACCAGTGCTATTTAACAGCTTTGTTGGTAACATGAACAGTGGACTCGAGTTCACCCTCAGCAAGTTTGGTGACAACACCAAAATGTGTGATGTAGTGGACATGATGAAGGGAAGGTGTGTCATCCAGTTTTGAGAAGCGTGTGCCCTGGAGGTAAAGGTGACCAACAGCCTCCAGGGCTGTAAGAACAGAAACAGCTCATAAACTGACAGAAGGAGTTATCCTTGTCTACATAGCACTTGTTAGACCAGATCTAGAAAGTGTTCAGCTGTGGTTCTCCTAGCACAAGACAGACGTGTACTAATTGGAGGGGGGTCAGCAGAGGGGGCAAGTGGAGCTGGAGCATTTCCCTGTGAAGAGTGGCTGGGGAAGTTGAGCTAGGTCAGCCTGGGGAAGGGATGGATTTGGAGAAACCCAATAGTAGCACTACCTGCAGTGCCTAGAAGAGGTCACCAGAGAGATGCATCTGGACTCTTAACACTGGTATGTTGGGAGAGGATAAGATACAATGGTCATAAATTGAAGCAAAGGAGATTTGGACTAGATGTAAGGAAAACCTTTTACCCTATGAGTACATTCAGGTGGGTTGCCCAGAGAAGTTGTGTAGGCTCCATTCTTAGATGTTTTCAAGACCTCTTGAACAGCATAGTCTAACCTCAAAGCCCTGCTTTGACCACCAAAGTTGAGTACAGACTTCCTGAGGTCCCTTCAAACTTGAATTACCCTAGAATTGTACGATCCTATGAACCATGTAGTCTTGAGAGTCTTCTGCTGGAATGAGCACTGGCTTGCTTGTTGTAACACACTGTATCCCTTAACTCTTCATGTGTACTAGCCAGGTAAACCAAGACATGGAAGCACAGAACTGGGAGTGGGTCAGAGTGGGAATCTGTTCTTAGCAGCCCTAGCCATCCTTACATTTTACACCTACATCTCCTACACAGCACTTCTGTCTGGACATGACATAGTCTGGAGCTAAAGTAGCACACAGCAGTGTGTGAATGACCACTGTGCTGATATGTTCGTGGAGAACGAAGCCACCACAGATAACGGTAGCCTGAAGGTTGAAAACAAAAATCACAATGTACTTACAGCATGTTTAATTCTTACACCTCTGTGGGGACTCTAGTACATTTCTAGGAACTGGAAAGGAATTCAGTTAACATTGCTCTGACAATAATATAATCATGCTGGGCATACTCCTGTGCAGTGTAATATTTTTCATAATCTTGTCCAATTTTTGTCTTACTTTGTGTTTGTCTTCAGCTGTACAGAGCCTGTTCTGCTAAATATAATATCCATACAGGTAGTTGGTATAGTAGGATTTCCAGGTACTTCTTGGCTTGAATATGAACTGCTTTGAAGAGAAAGCAAATCCCATGGGGACTGCATGCTTCGGCGTCAAACTTGTCTTCTCATGCCTAGGCTGCTCACAGTTTTTATTTAAGTGGAGAACAGAATACCAACTGGAGAAAAAAAGCTCTTAATGCAAAAGGCCATTGTACTTTTTTTTCCTAGGTAGAAAAAGCCTTGTCCTCAGAACTTTGAGTTATGCCATGACACCTGCTTGCTGTATTGGATGGTGCGTAGGTGCTGGTGAGAACAGGGAAGCTTCACAGGATGGTAGTGGACCCACTTTAGTCTGACATCTTGGTGCACACCTGAGCTTATTCCAAAATTACAAGACTAAGCTATTGTAGTGGGTTTAGCCAGTTGAATCTGCTGATGAGTATTCAATACCATGCTGATGCCGTGCAGGCTTTAAGACGAAAGTGCTGGCTGGAGCAAAGTACCATGGGGCTTGAAGTTCAGATTGTAACACAAGAGGCTTCGCGTTCCAGTTGCTGCTTCTGGTTTATGGTTTTAGGGTGTTACCATTTCTGCTGGACTGGATGGGGGCTTAGGGAGGTGGGAGGGGTCTTTTTATCGCTGGCTTCTGCTGCTGCTTCTAGTTTTGCTGTGTTCTGTGTGAAGTAACTGAGGTAATTATTGTACATTGTATAATTTCCATTAAACTCCTTTTCTCAACCAAGGACTTTTTGTGTTGCATTCCCTCCTGATCTGTGTGTGAGGGGCTGGTTTGTGAGAGCAGACTGTATTAAACCAGTTCAGCTGTCAAAATTACTCCTTTTCAGCGCAAATCCAAAATAAATGAGAGCTGCAGTGCATCTGTTCTCAGGGGTTCAGAAGCTGGTTCTC
This sequence comes from Ramphastos sulfuratus, assembly GCA_013399055.1. Taxonomy (NCBI): domain Eukaryota; kingdom Metazoa; phylum Chordata; class Aves; order Piciformes; family Ramphastidae; genus Ramphastos; species Ramphastos sulfuratus. The sequence goes on from WBNM01037380.1 coordinate 48,881, forward strand.
CCCCCTTATTGAACTCATGGAAAGCCACATCTGTATATTTCAGTTGATGATTTTCCTTGAAGATTGTGTCAAATCATGAAGAAAAACATTTTGAGTCTATAAAAAAGCCCAGACTGTTAAATACTTGAATACTGTTTTGGAGACTTTTGAAGTGACTTCAGTATTTTTTCTCACGAGGGCTTACAAGCCTGGAGAGATTTCAAATTAACGGTGGAAGAGAACAGAAAACTTGCTTTATGAAATCTCTTAGTTCTAAACTAAATTATGTATGAAGCAGTAAGATCCTGTATTGTGTATTAAATTCACATGATGGTTCCCTTTAAATTTTTTTACAGAGTATTCAGGTGAATTAACCAGATACAGACGGCATATCTAATGTATTTCAGAACTACTGTGAACCTACTGCCTTTAGGAATTAAATGTTTGACTGTTCCTGTCCCAGGAACAAGACATTGATACCAAGTTTGTTTAACTTTGAGTCCTCCTGCTGGAGGTGCTGTGGATTCCCAGAATAAAGAATTGACAGTATTATGAAATAGCATTGCCTTTACTATCAGCCAGGGGTTTCTTCTTTTACTTCTGGCTTCACCAGTTAAGTCAGCTGGAAGGTAGAGCACAACAGAAGAGGCTGGGACAGGCTTGGAAGACACTGCAGCCGCTCTTGTGAGTCATTCTCTTTTAATCATGTAGGCAAAATCCTCTGGGCATGTGGGATGATACATAAAGGAAGGCAAGATTTTGCTTGCTGTGGAGGAGCTGTTCATTTGTTACAAACATTCAGCTGACTTCAGTGGAGTGGTGCCAACTTCTGTTAGCAAAGGCTTTGGTTTCGAGGGTACATATATGCATTAATAAGTAGTTGAAGTTGTTCTTCAGGCAGCAGACAGCAGCATCCAAATATATGGTGTAGCTAGGATGACATCCAGCCTCTTCTGTCAATCTTCAGCCAAGTACCCCTTTTTTAACTGATTTGGCAATGATTGACATGAGACACAGACTTTAAAACTAATAATGTTTATTAATAACATGCAATGTGTGTTCTGCATAAAATGTTGCTAAATTAAAAGGCAAACTTTTACCTCGTGAGATAAAAATGTTCATGGTATATGGCTGAAAAATATAGTGTGCCTTTGTTTCAGCAGATTTCATGGAAGAAAGCATTGGCACTCCAGAGAACACATCCATTCCTGGAGAAGCTCGTGGATATGCTGGGTCGATGCCTTAGAAATGAAGAGTGAGACTGCTTGGTTTGCAAAAGCAGCTTCTGGAATTCCTGACAATCTGAAGTTTCTGTGTCTCTTGGTTATATTTATGCCAACTTTTAAGAAAGCCAGGTGTAAGAATGGATATAGACTCTCCAAAAATTAAAGGTGCTTCTAAATTAACTTTCTGGATGGACCTTATCTCTGGTCAAGACACTGGCCACTCTATGCCTGTCTTCTTTTTTCTTGGGTAGAGCATTCTCTATTTGAAGAGCATCCTCAGCTTTGGTTGCATAGCAGTGCAATGTCTTTCTGTGGTGCTGAAGTGCCTTTGGGACAATCTGGTCTTGTAACTGACAAGACTAAGATGTGTGAAGTCTCTTCAGTTTCACCTGACCTGGACATGCTCAGCTCTTAGTTTTTTTTGGATAGTGATGTGTATATAAGTCATTACATAATTTTTATAATTTAATTTAAAATGTAAATAATACAATCCTTTTATGTAGTCCTATATGAGAAATCAGTTGTAACTGCATATTTATATGGAAACATAAACCAGGAAATGAACTCATTAAGGAAAGGGAAAAAGAAGAGTTAAGTTTAGATTGCTGAATAGGTTCACCATGGAAATCTTATATTGCTTTATTACTTAATTAAAAACCAACTAAATTTTAGAAGTAAAGAATAAACTATTCTATTAAGAAGTTGCTGTTCTCTGTCTCAGAGAGTTAAGTGAAACAGAAGTATTTCTGTAAACATACAATGAAAAATAATAACATCTGTGAGTTTAGCACTACTGCAGTTTTTATATTTGAGGATGGTTTGTGCCTTTTTTGCACAGAGCAAAGGCCCTACTGGAAAAGGCCTAGTTGATCTGTAGAGAAAAATATTGATTTTTCCCATAGGTTTGAGTGCACTGGTGTGGAAAGGATGGCCTCACACTTCTAAAACATTTTTCAAATGTAAACAATGGTGGGCTTTGACCAGGACTGTGGAGGCAGAACGCTGCGGTATAGCAGGAATAATATAATTGTAAAACCCAAAAAAACCCAAAAAAACTGTATTAATAGGAATAATATCTAGCTTCTGTACTGTAAATATGAAAACTAGATAGCACTGTGATGTCCAAACACCTTACAGAAAACATGGGTGTTAGCACACCTTCTTTAAAGGAGAGGAAGTAAAAATTGAGGAGGTTGGGAGGACTTCCCTGACTGAATTTGCCACCAGGACTGTGGAAGAACCAAGCTTCTAAACCAACTCTCCGCATCCCTGTCCAGTGAACTACCCTTGAAACTTCTCTGGAAGAAGATAACAATGTTGGTAATTATTGTGTTTTGAGGCCTGTGGATGTGGTCTACCTGGACTTCAGCAGGGCCTTTGACACTGTCCCCCACAGCAAACTGCTGGCTAAGCTGTCAGCTCGTGGCTTGGATGGCAACACTCTGTGCTGGGTTAGGAACTGGCTGGAGGGCCGAGCCCAGAGAGTGGTGGTGAATGGTGCCACATCCAGCTGGAGGCCTGTCACTAGNGATTGTTTAGCCTGTTGAAGAGGAGGCTCAGGGGAGACCTTATTGCTGTCTACAACTACCTGAAGGGTGGTTGTGGCCAGGAGGAGGTTGCTTTCTTCTCTCAGGCAACCAGCACCAGAACAAGAGGTCACAGTCTCAAGCTGTGCCAGGGGAGGTTTAGGCTTGAGGTGAGGAGAAAGTTCTTCACTGAGAGAGTCATTCAGCACTGTAATGGGCTGCCCAGGGAGGTGGTGGAGTCACCGTCCCTGGAGGTGTTCAAGGAGGGTTTGGACTTGGCACTTGGTGCCATGGTCTAGTCTTGAGGTCTGTGGTAATGGGTTGGACTTGATGATTTTTGAGGTCTCTTCCAACCTTGGTGATACTGTGATCTGAGAACGTAGTGGTAATGGACTACATACCACTACACTATCGTTTTGTGCAATTTTCCAAACGTATAAATAATTCAAACTTCAGGTTGGATGTGACACATCAAAGGTATCTTGTCACATCCCCTTGTCTTTTTACATCAAAGGAGCAATGGAGACAGTGCTGGCATGTCATAGGCAGTAAATAAATTGCAGAATTTTGGAGTGAGTGATGTTTGAGTGCTAGATTTTGGCTTATAATGGGAAAGTAAGAGCTTTGCTAATAAGTCTGATTATAATTCTGCCATCTCAAGGACAGTCAGAATGAGTCTATCAACACAGAAAACCTTTGTCATCTTAGAAAAGGACTAAAAGCTGTTTTTGACAAGATGAAAGAAGATCGTTGGGTAGAGAGGACAGAATTCTCCACTGTGACCATTGCTCTTAAATATAATTATCCAGCATACAGAGAAGTGGGAAACATTGCATTCAGGAAAAGGAAACAACATTCCAGACTCCAACTGAAAACCAAAGCAACCCCAAACTTAAGTTTGTTTTCTGTTTTTGGTTTTTGTTTTTTTTTTTTTTTTTTTTTGTGGGTTTTTTGGGGGTTTTTTTTTTTTTTTTTTTTTTGGGTTTTTTGGTGGTTTTTTTTTTTTTTTTTAATGTAAAACTAGAGATGTTTCAAGGTATCTTTGACCTTCAAGCTCTTTTCTTAAATATGGGAATAACAGATGGCATTGCTAAATGTTTCAAGTTGCATGAACAAACACGTTTAGTGTTGGATGTGGTGCAGACAAAGTCTAAAATCGCTTGGGAAGGATTTGGAAAGCAAAACAGCCCCATAAAGAAGTACCCAATGTCAGCAGTGAATGACCATAGCACATCATTGCCCAAACCAAACACACACAGAGAACAGGAAGCGAAACTCGTTCTGTGTGAGGGTGCCTTTTTAGATTTGGAGAGTTGTGTTGTAGGCAGCAATGTCAGCATCCCTTGAGAGCATGTGAAGGAGGTGACACAAATGAAACTAACATGGACAATCCAGTTAGTAAAAATGGAGTCCCTCCTGTGACAGGAGATGTGAAGGTAACATATGAAATTTAAGGAGCCTTCAATCGATTGCAAGGCTTGCTAGGAGAGGAACGCCATTTTCAGTGACAGCTTAGGAGATGTTCTGTTTAAATTGCCTGGATATTTCTAATATAATGTGATTGCTTTTTTTTTAGGTATTGTAATAATTTCTGCAGCAAAGAAATGCAGATAAAAGATCTGCAGGGATCATTATTTTAATCGACTGAAATGTACTGTGCTCCACTGCCCTCTTTTGCCATATACATGGAAGAGCAACAGTCACAGTGACTGTTGCCATCATAGCAATGTGCACCTTGCCCTTCTGAGACGGGTGCCTTTTGAAGTGGCTTGCAGTCCAGTGATGGCACACATATGGCACTTTCTTCTCTTTCTTGCTACAAAGGGAAAAATACTGCAGGTATGACCTCTTCTTTTACATGCCTATGGACTGAATATTCATCCTTCACTTCTGTATTTTTTTTTCTGAATTCTTAAGTGATAATTAGAATATGATCCCAGGTGTTCAGGAGGTATTGCTATATGAAACATCTAATAGGGATCCTGAAGAGATGGAATTAAAAATTACATCAAGGCTTGCCCTCCACAAGCATTCTGTAGGGAACCAATTCAGTCTCGTTAATACTGGCTCTGTAAGGTGATTTGCAAAGGAGAAAATCACCTTAATTGTGTATTGTCTGGCTGGCTTGCTTATCAGGAGAAAATGTGTTTAGAAAATTCTGTGCTAGCCTTTCAAAATCTTTTTGTTAGTTAACAGGACACACTTGAATAATTATAGTTATCTTTCTATTTTTCACAGTTGGCAGTCCCCTCTAGCAGCTTGAAAATTATTTTGGTTTTCCTACCATTTTGACACTGAAATTTATGTAGAAAAATAATAGCCTTGGGCTTATGTTGGTGTCTTGTCATCTTGCCAAGATTTTTTTTCTGCTTTTGCAGAAACATCAGTGACAGTGAAAAGACAACATTTGGAACAGTTTTTATCTGTTAGGGTTTCTGCAAAGTTAGTAAAGAATAATAATGTGTCATGAACAAATTAATCCATCCTAGAGTTACCTCCTGAGTGGATATGGCTGTCTGCATTTTTGCAGCTAGCACCTTCAAGTTTCATTTCTATAATTTTTTTTGGGATATGAGTCTTTTTATGCCTTGAATTATTTGTACAAAAGTATAGATGGAAAAGCACAATAACATATACTTACATAATGTTTATGCTTCTATCCTATATGTATTAAAACATTTTGTTGGAATTTACTAGACAACCAATTACAAGATTTCGGTTTATAACATCTCTAGCCAAGGTTCACTTTTAATGTGAAGAGGTAATTATCTGAGGATGTAACTATTATTTATATTCTTGTCAATGACAACTCCTTTGTTGCTATTAAAAATATCCAGTGAAATATTTTTGATGGACATTTCCACAAACTGGCTAATAACAGCCTTTGAGAAGCTGGTACGGTGGTGCACCCATTGCTATATAGCATTCTGGGAGTAGGGAAGTTGGCCGTAAGAAATAGAGAAGGCTCTTGGAAGGCAAAAAGGCATTGCACAGCTTGAGAGAGCTGGGTTCAGGCATCTGAAAGCTGAGGAGATTCAGAGTGGACCATAAGAGCATGCAAGAGTGCTAGGACATAATGAAATTCATACTGGTCAGCCCCTTTCTCGCCCTGCCCCTTTCTCTCTCTGCTCAGATTTATGTTTATTCCAACTCCAGTGATTTTTCAGTGTGTGTGTGTGTGTGTGTGTGTATACGTCAACATACCTATCTTCCTCCAGCAGACTATAGAGATACTGAAGAGATACTGAAGACTAAGGATACTGGCTGTATCCCAGCTGAAACCGTGACACAGAAGGTGAACAGGCAGCAGCTGTAATACAACTGCCTGACAGATGCATGAAAGTTAGTTCACACTTGGCAGCTTTATAATGCCAAGCATGTTGAGGTAACAAGCATCACAGGATTCACAGCAAATAATCTGTGATACCCC